>PVJO010005009.1:0-103301 GCA_004026905.1 Hystrix cristata | reverse complement strand
GGACCTGTACGTGCTATGCCTGTACTACCACTGAGCTACACCCCCAGTTCCTGCGGTTGTTCTCGAGAGCCCTGAGCAGGACAGTGGGAGTGAGAGCGGCATGGAGGGCTGCATCGGTCCAAGGCTCCCCGGAGATCTGTCCTGCACCCGACTCAATACGTGTTCTGATTAATGCTCCACCATAACGGATGTCTTCTGTGCTCCCCACAGGGCCACTCACTTTTGAACCACCTGCCCTCCCACTGTCCGGAGCGCGCCCCCACATGGGGCTCCTGTGGACCTTTCCCTCTCCGCCTACTCTCGCTTCCATTCCTCCCGCCGGACTGCAGCATTCCTCTTCATTTGTTTTCCCCAGACCACACTTAAGGCCTCCATCTCGGACAGGACTCCAGTAGCTGAGGTCCAGATAACAGCAGTTCCTGGGTGAAAGCTGTTGGTAGGTCGATCCAGTGTGGAAGCCCAGCTGGGGCTGTCCATTCTCCTGTCTGTGTGCTTCTTGGGCTTTCTCATGCAGCAGCAGAAATCCAAGTGGGAGCAAACACGGTGAACTTTGAGGTAGTCTTCAATTGTAGCAAACGCTATACTTACTCGTTTTTGGGAGTTGAGAAAGGGTCTCACTGTGTAGTTCAGGCTGGTCTTGAACCCACTCTGTAGCCCACACTGGCCTCGAACTCAGGGCAATCCTCCTGCCTCAGGCTCCTGAGTGCTGGGATTACAGACAGGCATGTGCCCCCTCGCCTGGCTAAACCTATTTGTTTGCTATAAAGATCAGATCTGAATTATCTGGTTGCATAACACCAGGGTGGTTCAAAGGAAAAAATATTGTTTAGTAAAGATGCTAAATCTAAAGACCAAAGGGAAATTTATACCTGATTTTGAAGCATGTGTTCCTATGAAGCAGGCTGTGAAAAGAACGCCAACAGTGCCTTCCTTGAAAAGGATCGCTCCTCTGGCCTGAGGACGAAAGAACAACCTAAACTGGAGTCCTAAACATCTAAAAAAGGTGAAGTTATTTTAATGTATACACTCTCAAGGGCTACCAGGATGCTCCACTTTTACAGGTGGAAAGAATTTACTATTTTCAGCCTGAGAATTAGCCTAGTAGGAAGAAGAGGAAGAAAAAGCTCATGTCCCTGGATGTCCCCAATTGAGGCAAAGTCCTAAAGGACCAGATGTGGCAAAGGTCATCTTGGGGGTCAGACATACTGGCTTTAAATGTTGTGGAAAGTATTGGCTTCAGACAGGAAGATGGAAAAACTGGCCACATAATCTGGGGAATATCGTAAGCAAACTAACTTTCTAGATATAATGGTTTTGGAAAAACAGCCTGGAGTAGTGAAGGGACAAGGTTGGGTCCGGCACCCAGTGACATCTACACACATCAGTGCACCTCTGGGTGACACTGTCAGTTCTGGTCCTCTTGAGAGCTGCCAGCTTGCAGGGCTGGGCGAGGTGCCAGCGTCCAAGGCTCAGTCAACAGGAAACAGGCGTATCACGTACTGCAGCAGACCCAGGAGAGAAACTACCCCAGTCTCACTGGTCTGTCTGTACATCTGTTGGCTGCCTGGTCCCAGGGGCTTTACCAGCACTAAATGCTGGGAATAAGAGTTACTTGGGTTCGGGGTCCTAGCCTTGGAGAGTAAGAGTGTCAGAGTCAAAATGGAGTCACTCGAGTCAACCTTCATTGTTTCCTATTATAAATTATAAACCTACTTCATGGCACTGTGTGTGTGTGTGTGTGTAGTGTGTTCTGTCTCACTGGACTCAGACAAGTTGGTACTTCCTGTACAGTGAGCCTGCTTTATACTAGTAAGTATGTAAAAGAGGGTAGGCAGGTAAGGTGCAGAGACTGAACAGAGGGATATGGCAGAAAGATAAATACCCAATACCTATTATAGCTGATTGGTTCAGAAACAATTTTGCCTTGTCTGCTTACCTGTAGAGCCATACAAAAGAGCTGAGAGAGAGAGAGAGAGAGAGAGAGAGAGAGAAGGGAAATTTAGAGATAAACTATTATTAAATTATGCTTAAATTTAAAAAAAAGGCCTTCTCATTCTTACATTAAAATGTATACACATTTCAAAAGTTTACATCAGACTCATTCACTCAGTGGTGATTTTTACATAGCTGTTATAAAGGACCTGATATGTATCCTAATTTTTCCTAGTCCGTGCTACAAGTTTCATTTAAATACATAGCTTGATATATCACTGTTTAAAAAACACAAAGAGCAGGCATGGTAGTGCATGCCAGTAATCCCAGCACTCAGGAGGCTGAGGCAGGAAGATCACTACCAGTTTGAGGCCAGCTTGAGCTACATAGTGAGTTCAAGGCCAGCCTGAACTATACAGCAAGATCTTGTCTCAAAAAGCCAAAAAACAAAAAATAAAAACATTAAAAAAAATAATAGATCCTTGGAACTAAAGTCATAGAGTTTGCCAAGGTAGATGTTTAGACTGCCTTGGCATAACTACAATGAAAATATTAATAAAGATTAATTGATTAAATTATATTAAATCTTAATGAATCGTATTCAAGAATAATATTAAATTAATTAAATTATATTAATCTTAATGAATCGTATTCAAGAATATAGGAGCTAAGACGAATGAGTTTTGAAGAAGTTTCTTCATAGGCAGAGATTTTTACCAAACCAGTTGAAGAGTGTCAAGTTCTATTCTTGAAGATAAAGCAGAAAGGGAAACATCACAAATATTTTATCATGTGTTGAATCGCAATAGTGCTTCTTGAAGGTGTTTAGAAGTTAAATGCACGATTCAGTAATGTAATTGTTATAGTTTATGAAGAAATTTCTCTTCACATCAAGACTAGATTTACTCAAAATCTATCTTAGTTCTTAATCACCTCAACATCTCTATAAAAAGTAGGTAGAAAATCCATTCTGCTCTTGATCATGAAGGGAAGATATAGGGAAAATTTGAACACCAGGAAACAGACTGATGCTTTATATCCTGTGTCCTAGCATTCATTTGCGCCATTTTTGTTGTTTTTGTTTTTATTGTTTCCTATCAACATGATACAAAGCACAATCTCACACAGATAGCAAGTTACCCAAATCAATGTAACCTACTATGGTAATATCTGTTCAAAACTCACCAGGAGCCAGGTGTGGTGGCACACGCCTGTGATCCCTGCACTGGGGCTGGGGGTAGGTTGCTGAGGCAGGAGAATTTCTGTGAGTTTGAGATGAGCCTGGACTACGTAGTGAGTTCAAGACCAGCCTGAACTACATAGTGAGACCCTGTCTCATAAAACAAAAAGAAGAATTTAAAAAATTTGTTTAAGGGGCTGGGGAGGTAGCTCGTTCTGAAGGCCCTCGGGCGAAACCCTCATACTGAATTCAACAAAAGGACACACCAGTCGGAGCTGGCAAACAACTGTTTTTAATGGACACTTACCTGATACAAAGTCTTACCTAATTGAGGGTCCTGTTTTATGAATGGAGGTTAGCAGTCATAATTCCGAACTAGGCAGGAGTAGAGTCTGTGGTTGCAGCATAGTCGAGTGTAAGTATTACAACTCTGGACGCAGGTAAGAATTATTTTAAACAAGAAGAGAATTTACTGGCCCATATAAATGCAAAATTGGTGACAATGAAGAATAGTTTCCAAAAATAATTATTGTTGTCATTCAATGTTTGTATTTTCCAGAATCCAATGGACTTCAAAATCAAAATTTGACTCTACAATTTGCTATATTGCTATTAAAAGCAGTTGAGATACTCAATTTTTTTTACAAGTAGTGTCTCTGAGGTGATTTCAAAGGTAATTTATCTACATAATTGGCTTCAAATGAACACAACTGTGCTTCATTGTGAGAGCTAAATGAGTTATTCCATCTGGTCAAAAAATAGTTAATTTTAATTATGATTACATTTAAAGGTAATTTTACTTCGGAGATATAATCATCTGGGTCATAATTTAGGCAATTTCCTAATTGGCCTACTTTCAAAGCCAAGCCTGTGAAACAATTCAAATATAATAACTATTTCATATAGTGCTTTACAGCTTTGAAAGTGATCTCATTTTTAAAAACCACTGTATTTGATGTGCATAAAAACTGAGGGAGGTGAGCAGCAGTGGTAGAGATAGAATCGTCATTTTTCTGGGGACAAAATGTGAGACTCAACTACACCGTTAAGCAGCTGTATCTTACAAACATTACATAACTGATAAATAGTGGAGATGAGTCTGAAATACAGGCCTCCAGACATCTTGTCTAGTTCCGCTAAGGGAACAGAAGAATAGTTTCAATGTTAGGCCAGGGCTCTCGGAGACCTTGAAGAAACTCCTTAATCTCTTAAGAGACAGCTGATCCTGCAGACGGCTAGATGTGTCGTCCATGCTTGTGAAGTTCACAAACTGATGTCACAGGTAAATCTGCTTGGAACGGGCTGTTGGAGCCACTGCCTCTGAAACCAAGGACGGAGCTGTATCTTTTGGAAGGAGAACCTAGGCTGGGAGGCTGCACTGTAGAAGACCACATTGAAGGCTCTGTTAACCTAATATACTGCCTAATATATGTCCTGGTTGGAATGCCCCAGTGATTGTGAACTTGTTTCCATGGGTCCCCTGTGTACCCTCTGGAACTATGCCTCTTGCATGTGCGTCTTGACTATATTGACCCTAGAAGGCTTCAGATCAGCTTCAACTGGGCTGGGGATTTAGCTCAGTGGTTAGAGTGCCTGCCTAGCAAGCGCAAGGCCCTAAGTTCAATCCCTGGCACCAAAACAAAAATAAAAACAGATCAGCTTCGACTTACTGATCAGAGTTGTTCTGGGTCTGAACTGATAATCAGGTAAAAAAGAGGTTAATACAAAAATTTAAAGGCATAAAAAAATTAAAGGTGAAATCATATATTTAATGGTTAATGGGGTTTATTCTAACTGGCTAAGAAAAAGAACCCTAAAGGGCACAACAGATCAAAAGCTGCAGGTTTCTCTCACATTGATATGTGGTGTCCTATGACACAACTTTTGTTGTAAAGATTTCCTGGCCAGGTACCAAATGATGGACTATGTAGAAAAGAGTTAACATAGCAGTCTGAACCTTCTTATCCTTAGAAAGGCCTGCTTGTAAGATTGGCCATTGGCCAGTGTCTGAGAACTGGGACTAAGGTAGAAGGTTCGCCACCTTTTCTTGAACCGATGAGTGACTCATAATGCCTACACTGTATAACCAGTGTGGTTTAGACTTGCTTTCCTTCTGGAAGTTTTGAATTTCGGGATGTGCTAGATAGAAGGTATTTACTTGAGCAGATCCCAGTAAAAATCTTAGGCACTGAATCTTTAATGAGCTTGTCTGGTAGTCAACATTTCACACATGTTATGGCTTCTTGGTGGGGGAATTCAGCATATCCTGTGTGACTCCACTGGACGAGGACTCAAGATCTTGTCCCTGGTTTCCTCTAGACTTTGTGCCATGTATCTTCTCTCTTTGGCGACTTTTTTTTTGTGTCTTTAAACTGCAATAAATTTTAGCTGTAAGTATAGCTATATGTTGAGTCCATTCAGTGCTGCTAGGGAATTCTCAAACCAGGGGGTGGACTGGCGCCTCTGCACAGTGAATGCTGTGCGCTTAAAGAAAACTTTAAAACTGTGCACTGGGCCGAGTGGAGCTGTGGTGCTTGCTCTAAAAATGTACCTTGTTACTTCTTCATTGATGCACACATGACATTCCCCAAAGGACTGGCAGTTTAGTCTGGTGCTGGTAGCAGGAAAATTAAATAATCAAGTCTTGGGCTTTGGGAGGATGAAGTTTACGGTAACACAGTGCACGAAATCTGTGCCTTCTGTTACTGATCCTCGTGGAGGCCCATGGAAAAGGACCTTTTATGAAAAAGCCTCAGTGGAATCAACAAGCTGATCTGACCTGAGCTTCCTGGGTAAGGATCATAGCCACCTCAATGTTGACTTCACAGAGCGTGGCAATCCATCTGCTAGTCGGAACTGGGGCCCGAATGAACAAGAGGAACGCCAACACGCGAGACCAAGGAGACCTGGTGCGTGTGCCCAAACTGCTAACTAGACAGTCAAGTAACAAAGGGAACTCAGGGACTCAGAGTCCAGGGGACAAGACCTGGCTGGTCTTGGTAAATCCTCTGTGTAATTAACCCTTCTCATTGTGCCCTCCATGCCTATCTGGGAAACTGGGCTACTGGAATTTTCAAAAAGCAGAGAAGAACCAGAGGCTGAGAGACTCTAGCCTGGTTTTTCTTTTGCTGCCTGGCTAATCTTGCTGGATTGGGGCAGTTGTAGATACTATGATACTAATCATAGATTTGAGATGACAACTCTGTGGTGTTCTAGCGGTGGCCACACTGTCAAGGAGTGGGAATGTTCTAGGGAGGGGGCGAGTCTGGTTATATGGCATAAGACGTGCTGAGGGCTGGAAGCAAGGTGACATGATTGCTGTGGGATGGTCATACCAAACACACAGATGTGGCAGGACGGCAGTGACCTTGACAGCTAGGGAGGGAAGGTTAATCTCTCAGACCTTGTGTGTGGAGCATCTGCCAACTTAATGTAAACTGTTCAGCAGGGCTCAGCTTTACTGCTAGCCAGTGGGGGAATCTCAGTCCCAGAATTCTTAAAATCTTTCCAGTAGCAGCTGATTCCAGGAATTAACATTCTGCCCTGGAGACTACTGACCAGATCAACTTACTGGATCCTGATTTCCTTCAACCCATCTGAGTGGCAGACTATGTATAACAGCTGCTCTACATTTAGCTGTTGGGTCTATTCTGCCTCGGACCAATAAAAAGGATTTGTTTAATGAATTTGAATGTCAGGTACTTCAAAAGGAGTTCTTCACTGGCTGTAAGAAAGATCAAAGGTTGGAGTTGTAAAGGAACTGCTCTCTTCCAGCATAGTGGCTCATGTCTATAGTCCTAGCACTCTGGGAGTCTGAGGCAGGAGGATCAAAAACTTCAGCCCAGCCTGGCTAATTTACAGAGTTATGAGACCTTGTCTCAAATTTTTTTAAAAAAGAGCTGGGGATGTAGCTCAGTTGAGAAGGCCTTGGTTGGGTTCAATCCTCAGTTAAAAAAAGAGGAAAAAAAAAATAAAAAATTAAAAAATTTAAAAAAAGAGGAAAAAAAAAGAGAGGAAGAACGCTATCATACCTTTTCATGATAACCCATACCATGTCTCTCAGAAAATTTTTACTTTCTTTTTTTACTTTTTCTTTGTTTGGCCCAAACTTGCTCTGCAGAGTTAGTTCCTCTCCTAATCTCTATTTTACATTTTAAATAAACTCTATCACCACTAGGGGGAATAAAAAAGAGGAAGAAGAGGAAGAAGAGGAAGAGGAAGAAGAAGGAGAAATACAGGAAGGAAGGAAGGAAGGACGGAAGGAAGAGAAAGTGCTTGCGAGGGGTCTGGATGACCTTGCATGCACCCATGTAAGCCACAGGGGCAAAGCTTACCCTCAGTTGATCTAAATCTTAGTCAAATGCCCGTGATCCTCCCAGAACATGGGGAATTTATGAGGAGCCGCTCAAAATCCATTTCTCACCCACCTCCTTATCTTCCCTGGAGGTCATCATGGGATGATTTCTCAGGGCCTCCTGGATTCTGGTGAAGTGTAGGGGTTTCTGCCTTGAAACCATCCCCCAACTTTAGGGTACAGCTGCGTGCTGTGAAACTGCTTAGTGTGAAATGTTCAAACTGCCTAAAAGGAAACTGGCTCCCTATTGGCTATGTTGCTATGTCACTTGCCTTCTCTATTTTGATATTGTATGATGGGACAAGGGACACAGGGAGCCAGTACCTCTCCTAGTCTTGCTATTGCTGTCTATGTAAGTATTAAGCTGCCTGACTCTAAAGAGGGCTAGTTGTTTCTTTACTAGCGAAATCTCTCAGCCCTGCTTGCCAGTAGTAATGGCAAATGCTCTACACTCCCACTGGCACTTGTGTGAGACCACTCGTAGGTGCCTGCTCCTTTGGACTTAGCTACCTGGCAACGAGGTGTCTGACCAACTCAACTGCCAGAAAATCTCAACGGTCACTCACAAGGAAAAGAGAGAGGGAAGGGTCCACCTTCTGTCTCGGCTGGCTAGGCTCTAGGAGTGCAGAAAAACCCTATTTTGTAACCTAGAACATTGTTTGAAGGCTGCCATCTAGTGTGGGCTGTGCAAAATTGCACCTTAATGGATGCATTAGTCCTGCAGTTGCTGTTCATGCTGCCCTCATGGACACCAGATTTGAAATTTCTAATTATCAAATTATCAAATAAAACAAATTACATTTGTTTTCTCAGTTGGTTTTAATCATAGTTTCAGGTAGATATATAAATACATTCAAAATATCAGCTTGATCAGCTGGGTAAAACAGTATTGAATAGTATTGGAAAACTTTAGCAAAGGTAAAAGCTGTTTGATAATGAATTTATATAATTGCAAATAAAATAAACACATTTCCTTTATTTGTCTTTATTATCTATAAATGTCATTCCTAATGGGAGAGAGTGAATAAAAATGTATCATTTGCTAAGCTCATTCTATATGCCAAGTTCTCTACCTACTCTATCTTATCTAATCCTCACCTTTCAGTCCTTGAGTTAAATATTACAATCACATTTTATAGATATGAAAACTGAGACCTACAATGTGAAGCAATTTACTTTAGCTGACGAATCAGGATTTGCACCTGTCTGTCAACCAGTGAGCTCTTCACTCTGCCTATTACACTGTTTGAAATCCCGCAAACACCAGCAAACTAAGACACGAAGTTGGAGGCCAGTCTGGGCTCCATAGCAAGTTTAAGGGTATCCCAGACTACACAGTGAGACCCTACATGGTGAGACATCCTGGACACAGTGTGCAAACCTCCACCATGCAGCGAGAGCCCTCTTCTCATTTCTCATATTGGTAATACGTGTGATCTTGTGTGTGTGTGTGTGTGTGTGTGTGTGTGTGTGTGCTGGGGATCAAATTCGGGGTCTTGCTCTTGCTAGGCAAGCACCCTATCACTTGAGCTAAATCCCTATCCAATGTGTGTGTGTTTTTTTTCAGTCTTGCTAGAGGTTCACCATTTTTTTTTCTCCCTATAGCACTGGAGACTGAGCCCAGGGCCTTCACATGAAACTATATTCCCAGCCCTTTTTGTTTTGAGATAAGTTCTCACTAAATTGCTAAACTGCTGGGGCTAGGCTCAAACCTGCAATCCTCCTGCCTTAGTTTTGCAGAGTGCTGAGTTTGCAGATATGTTTCACCATGCCCCACATTTTTTTTTTTTTTTGGTACTAGTGATTGAACCCAGCCCCTCCACTGAGCTACATTCCTAGCTACTCCCTCTTCTTTTCTTTTTTCTTTCCTTTTCTCTTTCTTTCTTTCTTTCTTTTTTTTTTTTTTTTTTTTTGAGACAGGGTCTCGAACTCTCGCAGCGATCCTCCTGCCTCAGCACCTGAGTGCTGGGATTACAGGCATGTGCCACCATGCCTGACTCGCTTGTCCTTCCTTTCTTCTTTTCTTTTCTTTCTTTCTCTCTTTCTCTCTCTTTCCCTAGTCAGATTCTTACTAAATTGCTAACTTACGCAGGCTGGGCTCAAACTCGTGATCCTCCCGCCTTTGCCTGCCAAGTAGCTTGGCTTACAGGCACATGTCATCATACCTGGCCACCAAACACATTTTAAGGAACTCAAGAGAAAAAGAATAATCTATTCACTCAAAAATTTTCTCCTTTATGTTATTCTTTCTTCATTCTGTATGCTTCTTCTTTCCTGATATAATTTCTTTTAAGTCTGGATAGGGGTGTAGCTCAGTGGTGGACCTCTTGCCTAGTACGTGCAAGTCCCTGGGTTTAACTTCCAGTACTATCATGCACAAGAAAAAAAAATCATAAACCAAATATAGTAACTCTTATGTCTGAACTTCCTTTAGCAATTTATTCAGAGCAAGTTTGTTTGCAAGAAGTTATAAAATTCCTTCTTTCTGAGTGTGTCTATTTCATCTTTGTTCATGAAGGATATTTTCACTTAATTTGTGATCCTTTTGCCTCAGCCTCCCAAGTGCTGGGACCACAGGTGTGTGCAACCACGCCCGATGAGCTGTAGTTTTCAAGAGGCATTCTTGTAGAAAAAAATGGTGTCGACGAAGGATAGCCCAATATGAAAATAAAAAGGGATCGAGCAGATTAAATACGGCTGCTAGATAATGAATCCTCTTATCTTAAATGTAGCTAAAGAAATTAGGTCATCCAAAATGGAATGGTTTTGTCGTGGGTGGGGGATCCAGACTTTTTAGTGGCATCGATTATGCACTTGGCAGCTCTACCTACCTTGCCCACCATTGTTACCAGCATCCCACACAATTCGGGGCACAGGGCAGCACAGGATGAACATCAATTTACTGAGTTAATGAGCAAGAAGGATTACCAACAGCAGGCATCTTCAGTCTCATTGTCATCTCCTGTTGTTTTTTGGTATTGATAAATAATAGGAAGTTAGAACAAAGAGGGACACAAGATGTTTGCTTTCCATAAGAAATCAACAGCCTGTCACGTTTGCTGGACTTGTGGGGGTGGACCTAACAACTAAGTGACTCAGTAACATGATATCCTCTCCAAGTCTGACCCTGTCATCCAGACAGCAACCTTATGTCACCTGCAGTGGGTGGGGTGAGTGGGGAAGGTGGCTAACTTCCACAATCTCAATAGGCAGTCTTGGGAAAAATTTATTTTCAGACATAGGAGAACTCAGTATAACTCATGTGTGATCTCCTTTAAAAACTAGTAACAGGCTGGAGATTTAGCTCAGTGGTTAGAGTGCCAGCCTTGCAAACACAAGAACTTGAGTTCGATCCCCAGCACCAAAAAAAGAAAAGAAAAAAGAAAAACTAGTAACAGTTTAACTTCTTTCAAGCAACAACCCTTGGTTAAAAAAAAAAAAAGTCTGGCAGACGCGAAGAGTAATAGTGGAAATACTGATGATTTAACTGGGATATTCCTTTGAATTTTAGTTTTTGGGAGCAATTAAAGAAAAAAGCCTTAGTAGGAAGACCTTAAGCACAAGCTGAAATTCCTACAGAAATGCTCCTTTTTACTAAAATGCCTGACTGGGTTAGTGGTTGCTCTACTCCCGCATGAAACTTTTTTTTTTTTTTTTTTAACAAGACAGAGTCTCACTAGGTAGCCCAGGCCGGCCTCGAAGTTGCAGTGATCCTCCTGCCTCAGCCTCTCCAGTGCTGGGATCACAGGTGTGCGTCACGCCACACCCAGCTAACCTTTTTCTTTTAACATTAAATTTTTGAAAAGTTGTGTGGGCAGATGGAAAATCTGCAAGCACATTTCTCCAGGTGTTAATAAAATGTGATGATGAAGACTACCCACCAGTTGTTTTTATTTTTTTGACTGGAATGAGCTTCTAGTGGGAGGTAATGCCTCCGGAGCCTCTACTGTCTGGAGAGGAGGCAGCAGTGCAGCAGACTCTAATGAAGCTAGCTGCTCACCCAGGGGAATTGTAGCTGCCAAGCAGTAGGACCGTTAGTGCTCTGGCTTGCGGGCTCGGGTTTTAAGTGGTCTATCCCATCCCATTTGCCCTATAAACCCTCAGCTGTGCAGAATTTGAGATTGTTTTTAGGGTCCTGTGTCTGGTGACTGCAGAAAGGCCCATAGCAGAGAGCAATTTCATGGTATTCAATTCTCCTGGGAGGGTTTTCTTCCCCCCCAGCCTCCACATGAGACTGTCTCCACTGTCTCTGAAGGAAGTTTAGAGGCCTATGATTTACAGGAAAGGGTAGGGGGAGCAGGAGCAGCCTTGGGACCCAGGGAGGAGACTGCAGCTGGCCTCAGGACAGCACTCAAGAGCCGGGTGGGGCCCATGTGAATCTGAGGGGGAGAGGGTGGAGGAGGGTGCACAGAGGGATAGAGGGGCACAGACTGTCTTCCTCCTCCTCTCCTGGCTGTCTATATCCTCCATCACTTTTTGGTCATGGTGGTGTTGGAAGTGGTGGGGGATGAGCCACCAGTAGTTTGGAACCTCTCATGATTGAACAGGAAAGGGCACCTCGAGCAGCAACTTGCAGTCATGGAAGCTGCTCAGCAATTGAGTTAGCCAGGCGCAGAGGCACACACACCTGGAATTCCAGCATTCTGAGAGGCTGAGGCAGAATAGCCAAGCTTGCACCCAGCCTGGGCAATTTACCTAGTGGTAGATCCTGTCATCGAATTTTAAAAAACAGGACTGGAAATGTATCTCAGTGCAATGATCCTGGGCTCCTGGGACCACAATCAATGAAATGAGAGAGTCAAAGAATAGTCCTGATATAATCTCTCGAACCTATAACTCTTAAACTTTTTGGTGTCAGAACCCCCTTAAACATGGTTTTCATGCATTTATCTGCCAGTATTTGTCATATATGGTAAACACGAGGGGAAAAAACACTTAAGAATATAGAAATAGGCCTGGCACAGGGATGCAGGCCTGTAATCCCAGCACTCTGGGAGGCTGAAGCAGGAGGATTGCAAATTCAGGCCCAGCCCAGGGAATTTAGTGATTAGCAAGGCTCTATCTCAAAATGAAAAAATGAAAAGGGGTGGGAATTGTAGTTCATTGTGAAGGCCTGGCAATCCTCCGCATGAAGGGGGAGAAAAATGAGGAGGAGGAGGACAAGAAGGAGGTGTGGAGGAGGAAGAAGAGGAGGAAGAGGAAGAGAAGAAGAAGGGGAAGAAAAAGAAGAGGAAGAGGAAACCATATAACTAGTGGAGTGGGGATGCCAATTATGCATAATTGAGAGAACACTTAAAAAAGATGGGACAGAATATATGTTTACATCTTAAGTCCATTGATCAAACAGAACACTTTGTTGGATGAATTTGAGCAGAGAAGAAAAATCAGGGCTTATTAGGTGCAAAGAAAGGGATTAAAATCAGTGAATCCAGCAAAATACAGTACAGAATAGCTTGCAAGTCAATATTCTGTTCTGCAGAAGAAAGTGCTTGACGGTTGGATCCTTGTGATACCTTAAGAGCTACTGTCAGAGAGATGAATTAAGCCACCTTTCTGAGATGGAAATTGATAGAGGAGCAGGAAAAAAAAGAGTAATATCTGAAAAACAAAGACTGTTAAAGCAACTTGAAGAAGACTTTTTTTTGGTACTGGGGATCGAACTCAGGGCCTTGCGTTTGCTAGGCAAGCACTCTACCACTTGAGCTAAATTCCCAACTGAAGAAGACATTTTGTAGTGTCATTCATATATATATATATATATATATATATACATATGTATATATTCTAAGATGTTAAGAGTTTTATTTCTTTTTGTAATCAAAGACTTTATTAAAAATAACAGTAAAGTGTCTGAGTCCCTCAGTGAGGAGATGGGGCTTGAACCCAGGGCTTTCTCACTGAGCTGAATCCTCAGGGCTGTTTTATTTTTTGAGACAGGGTCTCGCTATATTGCTCTGGCTGGGCTCAAACTTGGGATCCTCCTGAATCAGCCTCCCAGAGTTCTGGGATTACAAGTATTCCTTACCATGCCAGGTTCAGAGAGCTCTTTTAAATTCATGCTTGATGAGGGAGAAGCCTTGTGGCCTTCAGTGATGACGTCCTGCAAAATTACAGGTACTGTATGATCATTGATGGAAAAAATTGTGCTTAGACCCATGCCTCTGCCTGATTCCAGGGTACCAACTAAGGGGACAGAAAAAGCAGCTGCTTTTGATCCAAGCCCTGGTGCAGGTGTGGCACTAATCAGTATCCCAATAAGTTCCTATCTTCTACCACCGTGAGGCTCAGTTGACTTAGCTACAAATCCTAGTCCTTCTCCGGTTTGCCCATCACAAGCACCGTCAGTTCGAACATATTCCCATCCTCGGGGACTTTATGGACCTAAACATTTTCTACTCTTATTCTGGGAAGTCTCAGAAGGGAGGAGGGTAAGTCTGGGAGGTCTAAGGGGTAGAATACCTGGCATCTACCTGAAATGATGGCTTTATTTCATGATTATTAAACCTACAAACACTGACTTCTACCTTTTCCCATTACATTTTCTACATTTTCCATATATTTTCATATATTTGTATATTAATTAAAATTGTAAAAGAATATGTAAGAAACTAGTTTCTTTTTCTGAGGCAGGTCCTATTGTGTAGCCCAGGCTGGCCTGAAATTCGTGATCCTCCTGCCTCAGTCTCTCAAGTGCTTGGATTTTCTTGTGTTGTTGTTGTTTTGGGGTGCTGGGGATTGAACTCAGGACCTTGTGCTTGCTAGGCAGGGGCTCTACTACTGAGTTAAATCTCCAACCCCTTGTTGTTGTGGTTATTTGAGACAAAGTCTCAGTATGGAGTATGGAGATCAGGCTGGCCTCAAACTCAAAGCAATCCTCCTGCCTGAGCCTCTAGAGTTCTGGAACCCCAAGTGTGGGCCACCAGGCCTGGCCAATGTTTGGATTACCTGCATGTACCTCAGTGCCCAGCTCAGTTGTTTAAACTCTTTAAAGGTTAATAGGCTCAAATTGGAAAAAGAGTTCAGTTTCCTTTCCAGTGGTTTGGTTTGGTTTTGTCTTCAAAATTTCCCCTTTCCTAAAACAACAAAACTATTGTTGGAAAACGAAAGCGAAGGCTCCTAAATTTACCCTTCAGTTTACCAAGTTAAAGCAACCTGCATGGTCTATTTGTCAAAAGATAGCTAAGAAGGTCCATGTAAAAAATATACAAAAATTAACATACTAAATGTTCAAAAAGCTTTTAATCCGGGTGCGGTGGCACATGCTGTAATCCCAGCTATTAGGACGACTGAGACTGAAAGACCACAAATTCTTCAGAGGACAGCAACTAAAAGTTATGGTGGCTCAGTGAGGTGTGGTAGCACATGCCTGTAATCCCAGCACCCTGGAAGGGCGAAGCAGGAGGATTGCAAGAGCCAGGTTTGTGGTGACTTCATAAAATCTTGTCTCAAAATAAAAAAAATTAAAAAGGCTTGGGGATGTAGCTCAGTGCAAAGGCCCTGGGTTCCGTCCCCAGAGTGTGTGTGTGTGTGTGTGTGTGTGTGTGTGTGTGTGTGTGTGCAAAGATATGATGGCTTAATAATCTCGTTAGTTTCAGCTCACTTAACCATATTACGTCTATCTTCATCACGCTCCCCTCTTGTGAGAAGGGAGTTCAAGGGTATGGTAAGTGGACCTGTAGAGACATTTTACAATGTGGTCATCTGTTATCAGAACAGAAAACTTTGCGTATTAGACAGGCCAGGTTTGTTCATTGGTGTAAAGATTTGCTAATCTTAGCTGAGAAGACGGAAATGTCATAAAGGACCCAGCTGGGAACGCTGCAGGAAGTTAAAAAAAATTGTTCAGCTTTGCAAAACATCTGGTGCTCAGCCACCTGTCTCTGGCAGTATAAAGGCTCCACGTCTGTGTGGTTCCTTCTGAAGCCTTCGAAGGCGGGGCTACAGACCAGAATCAACAAGTTCTAAGAACCTAATTTAGCTCTAAATTCCCAGGGCCCAGAGACACCTGCACGTCCAGTCACTCCCATAGTCCCCAGGGACCCTCGGGTCTCTCCATTTAGAGCTCACACCTGCGCGGGGCAGGACTTGCCACGCGTAGGTGACTCGAACACCCGACAGTTTTGCTTCCAGAGCCGAACGAGGCCTTTCGCTCCAGCGTTGCTCGTTAAGGGCTGGGACGCATGGAAACCGCGCCTGCTCAGGATCTCCCATTGCAGTAGGGAAGCTCAGAGGCTCGCGCGACAGGACGCTGTCACCGTCGGCCCCGCACTTCCTTGCCAGGCTGAGCCGGGCATCCCGAGGTCCCACCCATTAAAACGCCACTCTGACGTCGCAAACCGGTGGCCGCCATAGGCCGCTCGGTGTCTGAGCCCAGGACGACGTGTGGCGCGTGGTCTCCAGCAGGTCTAGCCCTGTAGGAACCCGGTAGGCGCTTCCGGGCACGGTTCTGTGCACCTGTTCCTGCTTCAGCGTCTTCCTGCTCTGGGCAGGACGGGATATGCCCATCTTCAGAAACTAGGAAGATGCGCCCCAGGTACCCTATATTAGACACTGCGTAGAAGACCGAAACCAAAGCAGGAAGGTGCCCGGCACCTTTAAACTGTTGGGGAACCACGTGACACAAGCAGCGCCGGTTCCCGAGGTCACGTGACGGCGCGCGCGCCCCTTCGGGGGGAGAGCCTTCAGCTCCGTGCGCGCGCCCTCGCCGCCACCTCCCCCGCCCAGCCCCGGACGGGAGGGTGAGCCGCGGCGCAGCGATCGGCGCTGCGGCCCTGTGCGCGTGCGCAGCGAACAGCTGTCACCCAGTGCGGAACAAGTCTCCCAAATTTCCCAAATCTCCCTGGGCTGGAGGCCCCCGTCTTCCTCCTCCTCCTGCTCCTTCAGGTCGCGTCCTCGCCCCCACCCGCGCGCCAGGTAACTGCTGTTCCGGAGTCGGGGACCGGGGCGGGGGAGGCCCGGCGGTCCTCCCGGCGCTGCCCCCTCGATGCAGCGAGCGCTGCGGGCGTCCGGGGAGCCGAGGCGCCGGGCAGGGGCGCTCGGTCCGCAATCGCGGCGGCCGTCACGCCGGGGAGGGCGCGGAGGGCCATGGGCGCCGAGGAGGGGTCGGGAGCCGGTGACAGTCCGCCTCGGCCCTCGCTGGCCTCGCGCTCTTGGGAGCCAGAGCCGGAGCCGGGGTCGCCCTTGCCGGGCAGGGGGTCGCGACCGGACGCTCCGCGCCCCTGGCCGGGTCGCGGGCGCTCTCGGGGCGGCTGGGCCTGGCGCCCGCGGCCCGCGCCCCCCCGGGCTGTCACGACCCGGCTGCGGGCAGGGGCTCCGCGTGCGGGGTCGCCCTCGGCCGTCGCCGCTGCCTTTGGTGGTTTTCCTTGCCCCCGGCACGGGGCCAGGTCTTCCTGCGGGAGCCCCGGTGCGGGGTAGCCAGTGGGTGCCCAATAAGTGCGGGCTGGTCCGCGGCGCGTGGACCTCCAGGCGCAGAACATGGCGTGGGGTGGAATGTGGGGCAGCGAGGCGGCGGGATGGGTCTCTACGCTGACACTTGGGGTTTGCCTGCGTGAGCCCGGTAGGGCTCGATTCGGATGCTGTCCTTGTGGAGTCGGAGCCACGCTCCCCTTGGCTGCGCCCTCGAGTCTGCGCCGGCTGACTGTGGTTGTGGGCGACACCCGCCAGGGTGTTAGGTTCTTCCTTCCGGAGAAGACAGCAAACTTTTCTTTTATACTTGATAAATTACTTACGCGAGGTGGTTTGTCACGCGCTGCCTTGTAAGTGTCGGTTAGAATTGTAGCCGGGTCACCCTTATCCCGGTGAAAGCTTGGTGGGCTTGGTCCATGTAGATTCGCACCAAACTTTGCCCTGTTGAAATTGTGTGTGTGTGTGTGTGTGTGTGTGTGTGTGTGTGTGTATTTTAAACTTGGCTTCACTGTTTCTATGGCAGCGTTTACTAATATTCTAATTTCAAAGTTTTGTGGTTGAAAATTAGTGGCTTTAATTTTTTGGTTGGCTGGTTTTGTTTTTACAGTACTAGAGATTGAAGCCAGGGCCTCACGCTGAGCTATACTCCCATCCCTTTTTTATTTAAAAATTTGAGTCAGGGTGGGCTCGAATTTGCGATCCTCCTCCCTCAGCCTCCCAAAGTGTTGAGATTACAGGCGGCTGTCACCTCACCTAGCTAGTGGCTGTAGGTTTTAGAGGTTGCTTTTTACTTCGTAGCTCTGGTTTCTCTCCTGCGACACCAGTAAAGTTTTCTTGCCTGCCTCCTCGCATTTCCTCGTGATTTGTTTTGGAATTTATGACACAGTTATTCAGGTTTTTTTTTTTTTTTTTGTTGTTGTTGTTGTTGTTTTTGAGACAGGGTCTTGCTAAATTGCCCAGGAGGACCAGAATCCTCCTGCCTTGGGATTACAGGCTGCACCACCGTACTAGGCTTAGTTCAGATTTAGGTGCTCTTTCTCCCAAGTTTAGCATTCTGAAAGCTTTTCACATAATCTTTACAGCACCTCACAAACTTGGTGATACAATAAAATTTAAATCAGAGGATTTTCATTTTATTACCAAACTTTAAACACTTGCTTTTCTAAAGTTAAAAAAAAGACGTTTTGTGGGCCGGGGGGGGGTTGGTGTGTACCCCAGTGGTAGAGTGTGTGCTTAGCATGCACAAGGCTCTGGGTTTAGCCGGCAGCATCAAAAAGTAAAACAAAATCTTTTTCTGTATGTTTTATTTTTTGGTTTTTTGAAACAGGGTCTCACTTTGTAGTTCAGGCTGGCCTTGAACTCACTGTGTAGCCCAGGCTGGCCTCAAACTCGCAGCAAACCTCCTGCCTCAGCCTCCTGAGTGCAGGATTACAGGTGTGTTCCACCAGATCTGGTTCTAAAACAAATGTTTTAAGCACACATACACAAATGCTTTAAAAATTCAGTAACTATTCCATAATAATGATGATTTTTAGAAGTTGAACAGGTACTTAAAAAAAAGGAATTTCTTGGATTTAAACCTCAATTTATGGATGAAAATCTGGTAAACTTATTTGTCTTCTGCACACCTTCCAAAGGATAGGTTAGGGGCTACTAGGATAATCCCTTTCTTTTCCTTTTCGTTGTTTTTATGAATAACTCCTGGCTTTTGTACCGTCCTAGTGTGTTAGCACCTTGAGAACCAGCTTTGGGTTTTTGTTATTTCTAGCAATTTGCATAAGTAATCAAGCCCGTGGTGTCAGGATGTCCCCCCCCACCTTTAGAAAGTAGTAGCTTTATTGAGGAACAGTTTACCTGTTTAATATGTGGAATTTGATGGCTTTTATTTTTATTTGTTTTTTTGTTTGTTTTGTTAATGCTTTTGCTTGGTAGTTAAGGCTGGACTTGAACTGATTTGTAGCCCAGGCTGGTCTTGAACTGTGGTGATCCTCCTGCCTCAGCCTCTGGAGTGCTGGGGTGACAGGTGTGTACCACCATGCCTGGCCTCAGTGGCTTTTAGTATATGCATAGAAGGAAATATGAGAGACCTGATCACCACAATTTCAGTATATGTGCTGCCGAAATGAGAACATCACTACAATTTTAGAGTTGTTTTTTTTTTTTCTTTTTGCTCTCTAAGGAATATGGTAAATGGACCTAAAATAGACCCAAGAAACCCTATTCTCATTAGCAGTCATTGCCTGTTTCCCCCAACTCCATCCCCTTCCAGCTAGGAAACCACTAATCTGCTTTCCATCTCAGTAGATTTGCTCATTCTGGACATTTCGTGTAAATGGAATCGTATAATAGGTGGTCTTTTGTAACTGGCATCTTTTACACAGCATGTTTTCAAGGTTCATCCATAATACAGTCTGTATCAGTATGTCATTCCTTTTTATGGATGAATAATTAATTGTATAGAAGTATTTCATTGCTTTTATTCACTTATCAGTTATTAGACATTTGGGTTATTAACACTTTGGGCTATGAACATTTGTCAGTTTTTGTGCAGACATGTTTTCCCTACTCTGAGGGGCATATATAAGTCTACTGCTTGTAGGGTTGTCTTCTTTTGAATGAATGAATTAGCATGGAAAGGTAGCCTTGGAGTGTTCTTTCTTGAGGCCTTGGAGGAGGCTGTTTACCTTTTCCTCTTCCATTAAGTCCACTTAAGAACGCTGTGGGGCTTTGTCCTGTGACTAGTGCTGTCTTTCTTCTCTGGATGCCATTAAGATCCTCTCTTCCTGTTAGCTACCTTTCTTCATGCTGCTTGTGGGTAGTCCTTTTATATTTATTTGTTATGTATTTATTGGAATAGAATGAAAAAGCAAGTACATTCCATATTGTCATTAAGTTCAGTGTTTAATGCAGCTCTCTCAATCTTTAAACATTTTTGTACCATTTTGTTAAATATTAGAATTTAGTGCTCTCCCTGCAACCCCATTTTTTTTTTTTTTTTTGGTGCAACCCCATTTTTGATATAATTTCTTGGTTGGTGTGCCGTAAAGTCATTGTAGCGTTTTAATTTTTATTTTTTTCTGGTCCTGGAAATTGAACCCAAGGCCTTAAACATTCACTGTATCTTTTTATCTCTGCTAACCCGGAAAGTTTCGTGGGGCCTAAAATACAAGTTTAAAATACTACCTTTTAAAAAAACCTCTCTCAACCACCAAAGATCCCCTATACGTTGCCCTCCCACCCTTTGGGAGTTACTGATGTATTAAGATATCGCGTTTCTAAACCCGTGCTTGTGGTGCCAAATTCTCCCCCACTATCCCAAGAGACCGAATAATCCCTTTAAGAGGCCTATTCCTACCTTCCTCTTTCAAGGTCCCTTTCACTGAGAAATCAGCCCCTGTCCCTCAGTTCCATCTATAATGCATTGATCTGCCATTTACCTATTTTTCCCCCAAATTCCTCTGACACCCCCACCCTGTTCCCTAGATGGGCTTCTACCCTGCTTGCATTCTTGTTCCCTGGCCTAGACTGCTCCCCTCCAGGGCCTGCACGTCCCTCTGTCATCCATTCCATCTCAGTTGTCACTTTTTCAAGTGAGTCTTCCCTCAGTCTTGTGCACTCATCAGTCATAGCAGTTTTCTGTAATCTCCTTTACAGTTTAATCATGCCAGTACTAGTGTATCACTTTTCCTCATGAAGGCACAGAGAAATGGCCACACAAAAATACTGGCAGTGGTTAGTTATTTCTAGGTGATGGAATTGTGGGTAATTTGTTTCCTTCAAGTTAATGTGCTTTTTCTAAAATTTTCTCCTATAAATCAGTATTACTTTTGTGAACAGGAAAAAAAAAGTTACCAAGATCTGTATTTGTTACAATATCTGGAAAACACAAGAAAATGGAGGAAAAAGGTGTCATCAGTATTGCTTCTTTTTTTTTTTTTTTTGAGACATGTTCTTACTATGTATTTCAGGCTGACTTTGGCTGCTTTTGTAGCCCTCCTGCTTCAGCCTCCCAACTGCTGTGATTACAGGAGTGTGCCACCACACTCTGCTTGCCATTTTAATTTTGGTGAATTTTCTAAAAGTTTTTGTTTTAATATAACCTAAATGAGATTTTATTTTATTTTTGGTGCTGGGGATCGAACTCAGGGCCTTGCGTTTGCAAGGCAAGCACTCTAACCACTGAGCTAAATCCTCAGCCCCGTAGATGAGATTTTAATGTGTCTTTCAGAAACTTCTAAGGCAGTGGTGGTGAACCTATGGCATGCATGTCTCAGCCAGCTGTTTATCATCATTGAAAGCCATCGCCAGTAGGGTATGATGAGGATACGGGTACTTATTGGTTGCCTGGATGGAATTTGTAGATGGTGTTGAAAATAAACTGATTCTTGGAGAGTAGAACCTCGGATCTGGCACTGTATTAGAGTATGAGAACCGAGTATGTGTTAAATAACTCATTTTCTTTTTTATCCTGCAAAATGTCCTGATTAAAACATTTGTTTGTTTCAAGACTTCCCTTGAACAATTGCTTACCTGCACTGTTTTATTTTTGTGTGGTGGTTTATTCTGTGTAGTAACAGGGACATTTCTTTATTATATTAATATCTGCCATATCTCCTTCAGTATGTGTTAGATGTGGAACATACAGTAGTGAACACAGTAGATAAGTGATTATCATTTTATGAGAGAAGATTCCTTTAAGGGTGTTTTTGTTACACTGTATCACTGTATTTTCAGATACACAGTGGCTTTAGCTGTTATTTCAGGAACTGCTACTTCAGTCTTTAAAATTATCATAGATTCTTCTCTGTTTATATTTGTTAACATTACCGTGGGTGGCTTTTGAAGGAGCAGAATAATATGTCATCAGAGCCCTATCTATCTACCTATCTATTCATTTATCTACCTATGTATCTATTTTTGGTTTAATGGGACAAGGTCTTGCTGGGTATTCCGGACTGGCTTTGAATTCGCAGCAGTCCTTCTGCCTCACCCTTCCAGAGTGCTAGAATTAGGCCTTTTCATACTTTTTTTTGAGGGGAGGGGTAATTTTTGAGACAGAGCGTTGCAATGTAACTTCAGGCTGGCCTTGAACTCTGCATCCCAGGCTGACTTCGAACTCATGGCGATCCTTCTGCCTCAGCCTCCCTAATGCTGGGATTATAGGTGTGTACCACCATACCTGGCTCTGAAAGCCGTTTCATTACAAGATTTTTTTCTATTTAAAAATATCTCTATGTAGTTCAGCTATTAAGTTGGTATCTTGTTAACTCTAGCAAAACATACCTCTGATCTTTCCTCTCAGTTCAGCTTCTGTGGGATTTCTCATGAATCGCATCCCATTCCATTGTTCACTTAGGAAGTCCCAAATTATCTCAAAGACTTTATGGCTCCTTAGCCATCACGTCCAAACATCACTAAACTTCTCACTTAAGCTTTAGAAGTACTGTATGTAGGAACAGTGGGGTTGTTTGTACTTCCAGTAGGTCACCCCTTTATCCACTTCAGCCACCTTCTAATCGCCTCTCCACCTGTTTATCTTTTAAAATGCAAATTGACCATTCTCCTGTGCTCTGGAATTTGAAATTCCTGCCTATTTTTACCTGCCCCAGGCTCCCCCCAACCAAGCCTTATCTTGATGGTTCTACTTTTCCACTTTGCCCACTGTATTTTTCACTTTCTCAAACTTTGTTGGCCCTTCCCAGTTGTGCTATTTTCTTCCAGGCTCCTCTCATTTTCCCTCTTTCTATACATCATTCAAGTCTCTGCTTGAATTGGTCTGTACTTCCTCAGTACATACAATTTCCCAGTCTAAATCAGCTTCCCTAATGATAAGCTATCTTCATTCTTTATGCTTTTCCACAATGCTTAGCACATTTTATAGTTCATATATTTATGCTATTATTTGATTGTTTTTCTCTACAAACTGTAGGAATTCTGTAAGGAGAGGGACCAAGTATGTATATTTATTCTCTTATTTCACACCAGCATATTGTGTGTACAGTATATGTGCTCAATAATTTTTTGTTTTTGATACTGGGGATTAAACCTAGGCCTTTAGATTGGGCTATATACCCAGCTTTTAGAAATTTTTAATTAATTTTTATTCTATTTTTTGGGTACTGGGGATGGATCTCAGGGCCTTGTGCTTGCTAGGCAAGCACTCTACCACTGAGCTAAATCCCCAACCCCTAAAATTTTTTATTTTGAGACAGGATCTTGCTGAGTCACTAAATTGTCCAGGCCAGGCTAGAATTTGCAATCCTTCCTTCAGACAGTCTCCTACAGTTCGAGGATTATGGCAAACACCACCACCCCTGGCTGGCTTCAGTGAATGTTTATTGAACAAATTAGTGACTATTATGTATATGAAAAAATTAAACTGTAAACCCAGGACACATAATAGGAAATATATTTTAACCATCATGACCCAACACGCACACAAACATGCATACATAAAATTGAAATGAGCATTTCACAATTCAGTACTACCGTGCTGTACACTGATGTTTTCTTTGTTTTGTATGACATGAAAATAGAGATACAACACACCAATTTGGGTAGTATTGTAGTTAAAACAGCAGAGCTCCAAGGCAGTACTGTGTAAGCAAAAGGCCTCATTTCCATCAACTCCTTTGTTGAAACATAATTGCTATTTCATCATTGTTATCTGACGGCAAGTAAAAAGTAGAGCTTTAAGTACTGCACCCCAACTCTTGCCTTCAAAGAAAAGACTATTACTGAAAGCTACTCCTCCGTAGAAGTTCTGGTCTGCTTCCAGGTAGTAGTTCCCCAAAGGAGGGTTGCTAAGGTCACATGGAGAAACATCTAAACCTGCTTCTCCCTTAGTTTTTGTCTTGCACATTTCTCAAGCCATAGCCAGTATGCTTCTACCCAACCTGGCTGAGCTCTTTCCAGATATGTGGACAGTCACTTAATTTTAAGGCTGGTTTCTCATCAATTTTGCTTTCTCTGTAAGTGAGAAACCAAAATTCTAGAAATGATAATGTGGCCTAAGGCAAACCAGTATTTGTGACTGTATTAGTTAGGGAGGCTGGTACAATAAGAATCCCAGGTTCATTGTATTATGAGAGTTGTGGTTCCATAATTGTTCACTGACCAGAATCCCTGGAAGGCTGTGCCCTGTTTGGTCCCACCAGGAAATACTGATCTCTTATCATCTATTTTGCTAACAAAACATTAGGAAAAAACCTAAGTATCTAACAAAAGGGCTGTTTTAACTGAACATTTTACTATTCATTTTTGCTCATCAGCATATTCATTCCTGGCTGTATAGTCTCTTCTGTTGAACAAGATCAGAACAAGGTTGAACGGATATCTGGGCATGCTGGTGCACACCTATATTCTCAGCACTCTGGGTGGCTGAGGCAGGAAGATTGCAGGTTCAAGCCTAGCCTGGACAACTTGGTGACTTAGTGAGTCCCTGTGTCAAAATGAAAAATAAGAGTCGATGCAGCTCAGAGCAAGGCCATGATTCACTCCCCCATACCACAAAAAGAAACTAGATAAATTCCTTTACTTTGCCTCCCCCTTCATCTCTTTTGATTGATTGATTGTACTGGGGATTTAACCCAGGGTGCTCCACCACTGAGCTGTACCCCCAACTTTTTTTTTTGGTGGTAGCCTGATGTGTGAAACACACATTTTACCACTGCTACCTCTGGGGAGGGTTGTATATCATGCCATGCTATGCTACAGTGGACAGCAGGCCACTGCTGTGTTGCATCATGTTGCTGCTCTGCTGGAACAGGTAGCTCCCGGTGACCTAAACCTGGAATTGGCAAAAGAACCAAAGAGAACAGTTTAAAATAAAAGAAGATAATTTATTTGAAGATGGGAAAGGTGGAAGAGAGAGATGACAAACAGCTACTTGGAACAATTAGGGAGAATTTGAAAATGAATTGTTTGTGGATTTCTTGTCTGTAGCTTCTTTTATTATTTATTGTATTTTATTTTATTTTTTTCGAGGCAGGGTCTCACTGTGTAGTTCAGGCTGGCCTTGAACTCACTACATAGCCCAGGCTGGCCTTGAATTTGAGGCAGTACTCCTTGCTTCAGCCTCCCAAGTGCTGGGATTGCAGGTGTG
This sequence comes from Hystrix cristata, assembly GCA_004026905.1. Taxonomy (NCBI): domain Eukaryota; kingdom Metazoa; phylum Chordata; class Mammalia; order Rodentia; family Hystricidae; genus Hystrix; species Hystrix cristata. Next base: position 78,326 of record PVJO010005009.1, on the reverse strand, counting down.
CGCCGCCACACCCCGCTGATAGCTCCTTTTATTGAGATCCTTTTCCCACATAGGCTTCTGGAATCTGATTCACTTCCAAGCTTGTCTTTCATCTTTTCCCTTGCTTGTCTTTCATTTTAACCTTGGATTTCTTCTGGCCCATGCAACCTTCCCCTGTCCTTTAGGGGAGGGTAAAATCATGGATGGGGGCTTTAAGGACAGGTTACTTAGACTCAAGGATTAAATAAAGGAGAAGTTTGTGATTTTTATGTTAATCACACTATTTGGGACCTCCCTGATCTTAGTTTCTTTGCCTTCGTCTTTCTGCTTGCCTGAGGCAAAGGCCACCACCCATATTAAGTCTCTCCATAAACTTTTTTTTTTAAAGTTGTACTTTTTATAATGTTGCGTCTACCAGATATCTTTGAATTACATTGTCTTACTTATTTATGTTGTACACCTTGTAACAATAATTTCTATATTAAAAAATGACAAAAATATTTAACCAGTGCCTACTTCTTTTTTTTTAATTTTATTTTAGTAGTGCATATACATAATAACATTCATCATAGGAAATTTGCACCTGTGCTTGATATATCTTGCTGCTGCTTTTTCTCCCATTCCCCTCTCCTCCCTTTAGCCTCTTTCCCCTTCCTTACTTATAAAAGCTTTGTTTCCAGTTTTTCTTCTCTCTTTTTCTTGTCCCTCCATTCCCTCCCTCATTCCCATACTTTTTTTTTTTTTTGAGACAGGGTCTCACTCTATAGTTCAGGCTGGCCCTGAACTCACTAGGTAGGCCAGGCTGGCCTCTCACAGCAATCCTCCTGCCTCAGCATCCCCAGTGCTGGAATTATAAGTATACACTACCACACCTGGATCTAACCACTGTTAAACAGTTTTCTTTAGAGCTTTCTAGAGAGAGATATTCTATATAAGCAGCTCTGTAGTACAGAAATTGTACTTATTGCTCTGAACATTTTTTTTTTTCTATTAACAGTGTAACACGGAGATAATTTTTAAAATACCTGTAGATAGTCGGGTGTAGTGGTGTGTATCCATGTTCCAGCCCTTGGGAAACTGAGGCAGGAGGATGGAGAGTTCTGAGCCAGCCTGGGGTACACAGTGAGCCCCATCTGAACATGAAACAAAAATGAGGTCAGTCATAGAGAGCTCCCTGTAAGTATCTGTCTGGTATTTTGTTATAGACACGTCCCATAATACATATGTCAGCTTTATAGAACTGTGACAAAAAACCTGAGCTGATTGACTTAACAGAATTTTGGCCAAGGTTTTAGAGGTCTCAGTCCATGATTGTTTAGCCCTTTTGGCTTTGGGCCTGTGTCGAGGTAGAATATCATGGTGGAGTGTGTGGTAGAAGAAATTGCTTCCCACATTGCAGCAGGGAAGGAAAATGAGAGAAGCAGGGGTCAGGGTCTCGTATTCTCTTCAGAGGCAACCCCTCAACTCCAGTGACCTAACTTTTCCCAACTAGTCTCCAACTCCTGAAATTACCACCCTAGTAGTGTCATCTGCTTGGGGACCAAGCCTTCAACACATGAGCTTTTGGGGTCTTTTAGATCCAAACCATAACAAGATACTCAGTCAGCTCAATACTGAAAGTCATTGAGGTTAATTTTGTTATCATATAATCATCTATCTATTCATATATCATTACTTTAATATTTTAGTTGTAGCTTTGCTGTGTTTTCAGAATTTTTCCTGATTAGTTTTTTGTTTTGTTTTGTTTTGTTTTTTGAGTGAAGGTTTTGTTGTGTAGCCCGGGCTGGCCTAAAACTCATGGAGATCCCCCTTACCTCAGCCTCCTGAGTGCTGAGATTACAGATGTGCGCTACTGTGCCCAGCACTATTCTTGTTTATTTTCCCTCATATTTAACTTTATAATCAATATATTGAGTTTGAAAAACTTATTTATTGGGAATGCATTTAGTTTATGGACTAACCTAGAGAACTATCTTTAAGATGCCAAGTTTTCCTGTTCAAGAGTATGGCATGCCTCTCCATTCCTGTCTTGTTTTAAGTCCTTATGATGGACATTTTAAAGTTATCTTTATGCTGATCTTACACATTTCTTAAGTTTATTCCTTTGTATTTTATTTTTTGTTACTTTGGGACAATCTCAAAAGTCTTAGAAAACTTACAATTGTACCACCTAAGAATTTTTATTTCCCTGAAAAATTTGAGAGTAAGTTGCCTTCATGCCTTATCACTCTTTGAATAATTACTTCTTATATTTTCCTACTTAACCACAGTATATCCATCAAAATTAGGAAGTTAGCATTGATGCATTATTGTCAACTAACTTTTTTTTTTTTTTTTTCCTGTGCTGGGGATCGAACTCAGGCCCTTGTGCTTGCCAGGCAAGCACTCTAATCACTGAGCTAAATCCCCAGCCCTTGTCAACTAACTTTTATGGACATTTTATCTACTCCATTTCTTTATCTGTTATAATAATGAATATTTTTGTTTTTGAGACAGAGTCTTGGTGATATAGGGGAAGTAAATGTAACTCCCAACCTGCTAGATGTCAGATGTGGCAATTTCTTGTTCCCTGAAATCGAAGAGTGAATTCTAAGAAACAACAGAGGTTAAAAGCAGGAAAATTTACTGGGGAATAGGACTAGCTCCTGAGAGACAGGAGGGGTCCCTGATGGGTTGCCAGTGAGCCCACTTCTCTGAGAAAGTTTTAGAAAGCAAAAATCATGAGTTGGATACATAAGTCAAACTATAATCATAAGTCAAAACTATAATCAACCAATAAGATTACAAATGTAGCTGCTTGGCTAATACTGATCCAGTAGTAGCAAGGGTGTGTGGATGACATGATTAACCTTGGTCAATAGTCTATATATAGTCTTAGTCTTGTTTTATAGTTTTAGTCTTAGTGGGTGAGAGAGGATGGCCCAGTTCTAATGAGATAATGGTTTATTTGTAGGGAAATCTCAAAAGGGTGCAACCAATAATCTCAAACTTCCTTTTATGCCTTATGGAAGTATGTAAATCTGACCACTGTGCTTTAATCTCCTTTAGATGTGCCTTCAGTTTTGATGTGTCCTCGTCTTCTGCACTGACTCGGTGGAGGGCCCATCCTGTGTGACTGCCTGTACTATTTCTGCCTAATTTAGCTGTCTGTAATATCACTATGTAATTCAGGATGGCCTTCAACTAACTTTGTAGCCAGGCTGTCCTCGAACTCTCTTGCCTCAGCCTCATGAGTGCTGGGATTACATGTGTGCGCTACCATACCTGGTTAATTAAGGTGTATTTTTTTTTTTTTTGGTAGCAAAATTTATCCAGTCCAGAATGATGTATTGCATTTTCTTGTTTTGATGTTTTTCAATCATCCTTTAGTTTCAAATACTGATTTGAGGTGATTTTCATGATCTTTACTTTCCTTGAACTTTGTGATTTTGATTTTCATAACACTTTTAGAATTATTGGTCAGTGAGTTCATAGACTTTCCCTTCATTTTGGCTTGTCTTGTATTTTCTTATGATCAGATTTTTTTTTTTTTTCTTTTCTTTTTTGGTGCTGGGGATCGAACTTAGGGCATTGCACTTGCTAGGCAAGTGCTCTACCTCTGAGGTAAATTCTCAATCCCATGATCAGACTCTTGAGGCATCTCTGGCAGGACTATCATAGAGGCCTTTGTCCTCCAGCCTGTTCATGTTTCCAAGTGGCACACATTTTCATTTTGTTCCTTTACTGGAAACATTCTCTTTGATTGCTTAAGGTAGTATATGTTTCTTAGCTGTAAAGTTACTCTTTCTTTCGAAAAACTTGGCTAAAAAAGAAAAACTATGTAAATATCTGGTACCTGGTCAAGCTTTCAGTTTATTCAGTCATTTTTGACTTAAGTCTTTCTGTTTTATTCAATGTTACAATCTGTTGTATATTCTATTAATATTGTTATTTATGTTGAAGCTCAAATTGTTATAGATTTGGCCCAGGGAAACTGGTCAAGCTGAATTTTTTGTGTTCTTTACACGTTCCATCATCCTTTTCGCGCTCCATTTTTGCCACAGTGAGGTATTTAGGCTTAACTTGAACTTTCCCTACCTACCCCAGATATTTAGAATCTAAAATCTAGGTCAGTGGTGGCGAACCTATATATGGCACATGTGTTGTTTCTCTTTTAAGACAAAAGATGTTAATGTAGTTGTTTTTTCTAAACTAAAACCTCAGTATTCAGGTTTAATTGCAGTGTTGGCACTTTGCGATAAATAAGTGGCTGTGGGCTACAGTTTGGGCATCATCTCTAAAAGGTTCACCATCACTGGCCTGGGTACTTATTGCTATTGAGGTTTTGCTTCTTGCTCCTCAGTGGGCAGAGCTAGAGATTATGTGTATGTTCATAAATACACTTCTAAATATGTGTTCATTTACTTGTACACATACACGGGGCTGGGGATTTAGCTTAGTGGTCAGAGTGCTTGCCTAGCAAGCCCAAGGCCCTGAGTTCGATCCCCAGCACCACACACACACACACAAAAAAAAAAAATCTATCACCACTTGTACACATACACATAAAGAAGGATACAACAAATGTACCAATATCAAACTATTCTTGTATTTGTGAAATCACGTCATAGTCATAATTTTCTTCCTTCCTTCCTTCTTTCCTTCCTTCCTTCTCTCTGTCCCTCCTTCCCGCCTTCCTTCCTTTCTCTCTCTTTCTCTCTCTCATTCCTTTCCCTCTAGTCCCCTTCTTTCTCTCTTCTTCCTCTCCTTTCCTTTTGGTTTTTGAGACAAGGTCTTGCTATGTATTCCAGACTGGCCTTGAACTCAGTATGTAGCCCAGGCTGACCTTGAGTGTGCCATGATCCTCCTGTCTCAACCTCCTGGGTGCTGGGAATACAGGCATGCACTGCTATGCCTAGCTCTTTGTTTTTGTTATGTGGTCCAGACTGGCCTTGAACTCCTGCCTCAGCTTCCTGAGTGCTATGATTATTGTTAGATTTACGCGGCGGGAGGGGGAAGGGAAAAGGCTGAAGACGCTCGCCGTGGGAGAAAGCTTTATTACCGCCGCGTAAATCTAACAATTATATCATTCGTTTTTTTGTTTTTTGTTTTTTTCTTTTGGGCGCTGGGGATCGAACTCAAGGCCTTGCGCTTGCTGGGCAAGCATTCTACCACTTGAGCTAACCCCATCATTTGTTATTTTATTTACAGAGCTTTAGATTTTGCTTCTTCAGTTTTAAAAGGAAATTTAATCAGTACCCTTAAATGAAATTGGTTCGCAGTTTTCCAATTATAAAAAGTTTTGTTTCTTATTTTAGGCTTGCATTTTAAGAAAAGATTTTCAAACTGCATGTGATGGCGCATGCCTGTAATCCTAGTACTCTGGGAGGCTGAGGCAGGCAGATTGTGCAAGTTTGAGGCCAGCCTGAGCAATTTAGTACTTTAGCAAGACCCTGTCTCTAAATGAAAAATAAAAAGGACGGGGTGTATAACTAAGTGCAGAGGCCTTTGGCTTAATCTCTGTACTAACATAAACACACACACACACACACACACACACATACACACACACACACAGATTTTTTTAATTTACTGATTCTTACTTCTTTTATGATCTGAGGCAGTTTACATAACATTGGATTATGTTTCTTCAGAATTGAGTAGAATTCCCCTGTGAAACTCTCTGGGTTTGGTGCTTAGATGGATTTTTTTTTTTTTTCCCTTCTCTTTCCTCTGCTCCTTCCTTCTCCCCCTTCTTCTAGTTCTTCCTCACTTTCTCCTCTGTTGTCTTCTTTTTTTCTTTTTGTGGAGAAAAGCTGGTAGCAAAGACATATCTGGGACCTAGGTCTGGGGGGATACTGAACTTGGGGTCAGTTCATTGCATAATGTACCATCTGAACTTACCAAAGTGATTTCCATATGTGAGCCTTACTTTAACCAGCCCTCAAATGGGTATAACCATAGCCTGCCAACCCACCGAAAACTTTGAAGAATGAAAATGAGGTAACATGTTAAAGCATAGTCAGGCAGCATGCAAACACAAGCTCCTCCTACTGCAGACTGAACCCTTCTCACTGAGCTCCATCCCTGGCAAGGTCCCCCACCCCATTTTAAAATTTTTAGACAGAGTCACACTGCATTCCCCAGGTAGGAAGTGAGCATTCACAGAGCTGCTAGTGAAGACAACTCTCAGGATCGTATGTACTGTCTATGGGGTTTGCACAGGTGGAGGATTGTCTCTCTTTCCCTTAATGGAGAAAGAAAGGACAAGTGGAGACATTTATGTTGTTGTTAAAAACAAAGATAAAAAAAAGGACATTATGGCTCAATCAAATGTGGCCTAGAGTTTATTTTTGTGGCCATTAATGAAAATTTGGTCTCGTATTTGTTAGAACCACATTTTATATCAAAGAAAGGTGTTAGGTTACTGATTTGACTGTGTGCTTCTATCATAACTGGGTTTGTGTTTGTTATATGTTGGTTAAATGTTTGAGACTTAAAGGAAAAATAAATTTTATCTAATAGACACTAAAAGTACTTTTGGGTGGTCAAGGAAGCTGTGTATTGTTAGCAAGGTTAAGGAAATAAATGATCGACAAATAACTGTTTTTTTTGACCAACAAATACCTGTGTGAAGTTTCATGCCAGACATTGCACGTAGAATGAAAACAGACCAAAACCATTCCCCTCTGATGTGATCTTTTGAGCAGGTAGTTAACAAAAATACGCAAATTGTTCTATAGTTCTCTAAGATAAAACTTCTGCTTTTGTAATGAAAAAAAAGTATAAATGATCAGATAATCGTGTGTGGTGTTTTTCAACTTCAGCTTTTCAGTATAACTAATACCATATGATTTATGCCAATGTGAATCTTCAGGAATAATTTCAAAGTTTGTTCTTTCCTTACCCTCCTTCGGTCCTTGAATCTAGGCCTACTGCACTGAGCTACATACGAAGGCCCTTTTAAAATTATTTTATTTTGAGACAGAGTCTCACTCAGTTTTGCTGGGATTATAGGAGTGCATTGCCAAGACCGGCTTTTGTTTTGGAGACAGGGTCTTGCTGCGTATCCTAGACTGGCTTCAACTCCGGATCTTCCTGTCTCAGCTTCCCGAGGGATGGCATTGCAGGTGTGACCTACCATGCTTTAACTATTTCAAAATCTAAGTACTGTTTTTATATTTGAAACTAAGAGTGCGTAATTTACATGGCTTCCCCCTGAATTTTTCTGGCAAGCCTGACACACGTAGGCAATCTCAGATGTAAAAGCAGTAGCAGTACGGTATAACAGTAGAGCTGGCAGCAGGAACGTGACGCGGTTCCCGCTCCGGTGCGGAGCAGTTCTTGCCGCTCTCAGGTGCTGCCGGGGCCGCAGTCCGGAAGTTGGAAGTTGGCAGGGACTGCTGGCCTGCATGCGGAGCTGGCCAGCCTGCGGCGGAGGACAAAGTCACAGCGGGTTCCAGGAGCTGCTCTGGTAGTTCTGGAGGGGGCTGGGAAGTGGTTCTGCCTTCCTACGTGCCACGAGGGACTGTGGAATCCCTGCAGGCGTGAAATTCACATTCACATGATGTAGTTTTGAAAAACTGTTGAAATCGCTTTCTTCTCTGTGTCGTTATCAGTCTAACTGAATAAAAATAGAAACTTAGAGGGTGAATTGGTTCCTAAATTCATAGACGTAGGAGAGCAATCACTTTCTCTGTTGCAGAAATATGTGTTGGCATTGTTGCTTAGGTTTTTGGTTCTTCTGGATCCAAATTTTAGTGTACTTCTGTTACTTTCCTAAAAGTTGGAATTTATGGAGAATTTTTAAAAAATCCACGTTTACTAAGCACTCCAGAATTTTTATTTTTTATTATTTTTTGGTGCTAGGGATTGAACTCAGGCCCTTGTGCCTGCAAGGCAAACAGTGACCACTGAGTTTAATCCCCAGCCCATTCCCATAATTTTTAAAAACCCTTTCTGTGAGGATCAGAAATCTTTTAGCCAGGTATGAAGTTAGGTTCACATGTCTTAAAAATGATTTTTAAAGCTTTCTAAAAAGTTTCTAAAGATTTTTGCATTTTTCATAATTTTTAAAAAATATTTTTGTTAGAGGATTGAAGTTTTATTAATATGCAGTTTATTTATTTATTTTTTTTGGTGCTGGGGATTGAACTCAGGGCCTTGTGTTTGCAAGGCAAGCATTCTAACCGCTGAGCTAAATCCCCAGCCCCTAATATGGAGTTTAAAGATTACTTTTACCTCAAATTTAAGATAAGTTTGGAAGGATCTTGCAGTGAAGAAAATATTGGTCATTTTTAATGGACAGTTTCTATTAAAAATGCTGATAATGTTCTTTCTGCCTCTTAAACATTGCTTGTCAGGTACCTTTCTAAGAAAGGCAGGTAGTATCCATTTTACTTAGGAATTTAATTTTTTATCATCTATTTTCTTCTAAAAGAAGATTTACCACTATGCCTAGTTTATCCCTATTGAGGAGTTCATCCCTTTTCTGTGTGCCTTTTTTATTTTTTCCTGTTTTTTTGAGGCAGGGTCTTGCTATGTAGTTCTGAAACATCCTCCTGCCTCAGCCTCCTGAGTGCTGGGATTATAGTTGGATACCACCATACCTGGCATTTTTCTTTATACCATTGGCAAATTTAATTGCAATATCTACATCCGACATGACGTTTTTCTGCATTGCAATATGATAAATTGTTTTTATGAAGCATTACAAGCCTCTCTCTAGACGGGTTTCATATTCGGAATTTAGGTTTCATATTTAAAATTACTGTTTGGGCTGGGGATTTAGCTCAGTGATTAGAGTGCTTGCCTTGTAAGCACAAGGGCCTGAGTTCGATCCCTGGCACCTGAGTTCGATCCCTGGCACCACCAAAAAAAAAAAAATAAAAAATAAAATAAAATTACTGTTTGTGAATTTTGTTTCCTACTGCCATTGATGACACATTTGCCAACATTTCCTGCAAGATCAAAGTGTATTGGTAGATTGGTAGAATGCATGGTTTTACATAGAAAAGACTTTTTTCCTGGTGGTACTGGGGCTTGATCCCAGGGCTTCTACTCTGAGCTATAGCCCCATCCCCCTTTTAAATTTTGAGACAGGATTTCACTAAATCACTAAAATGCCCGGGCTAGGCTTGAATTTTAGATCCCCTTATGCCCGCCTCCTTGAGTGCTGGGATTACGGGTGTGCACCACCAGGCCTGACCAGAAAAGATTTTTTTTTCCAGAAAGGATTTTTTTTTTTTTTTTTTTTTTTTTTTGTGCCGGGGATCAAACTCAGGGCTCCAGAAAGGATTTTTTAATCCTTGTGTGCCAGTGATTTTTTTTTTAATGAGAAATCACTTTTCAATGCTAATGTCATTGTTGATATTGTAGCATATGATTATTTAAAAGTTGCAGGTTTTTTTTTAATGATGAGCCAGATTCGATTCTTCATTTAACCTGTACATTGTGAGGTATCTCTAGTTGTATTATTATAGGTTGTATAATAGAGTAAGATTAAGGGAACATCTAAGCAATTTATTTCCATTTAAAAACCCTGAACACAAATGTAAAACTCAATCCTAGAGATTGTAATTAAAATAATGCACAAAAGTTATATTTTGTTTTTTCAGTACTGGGGATTGAGGCCAGGGCTTTGTATATCCTAGGCAAGTGCTCTGCCACTGAGCTATACACACTTCCAGCTAGAAAAAACAAAAGTCCTATGTTGAGGTGTTCATTGGGCATGCCAGACTTTCTTGTTTTAGAAAAACTTCATACATATAATGTGGAATTGCCAAAATTAAAACTCAAAGTGATTGTTTGGTATATAGAAGGATTCTTAAAGAACTGTTTCAACATGGAATTAGAATTTTTTTTTAAATTTAACCAGGCATGGTGGCACACACCTGTAATCCCAGCACTTGGGAGGCCGAATGAGGCAAGAGGATAGCCATAGTGAATTCAAGGCCAGCCTGAACTACATAGTGAGAGATTCTTACCCAAAACAAACAAACAAAAACAACAAAAACCAAAAAATTTTTTTATTTAAAGTATGTTTTAATTTTCCATATATTTTCAGGAATATATTCCTTATTTTGATTGTTTCATCTTAAAAAATTTTATATATGCTTTTCTTTTTTTTTCTTTCTTTTTTTTTTTGGTGTTGCAGATTGAACTCAGAGCCTTCTGCTTGCAAGGCAAGCACTCAAACCACTGAGCTTTCCCAGCCACTTTTCTCTTACAGTAGACATGGGGTAGTCCAATGAATTCATCCAAATATATTTTACTTCATTCATTTTACCTCTTGGCAACTCTTTCCTGATTTTTGTGTTCATTATTTCCTTGTTTTAAATAAATGGATTTATTTATATACATTTATTTCTATAAAGAATAGTTTTGATTTTTGGCTTTGTGAAAATGGGCCTGTAACAAGATTTAACTTTCTAAGATTTTTCCATGTATGTATTTGACAGTAGTGTTATAGGTAGCTCCTTTTAGAAATGGCTCGACAAATGTTCCCATGTTTTTGGGGTGTTGGCCTCTTGGTCCCAGGTCCTTCTTGTCTGGAGTCAAGAATTGAACAAGACAAGCTAAAAATGGTAACAAAGTTTATTTGAAAAAGCCTGGAATGGAGAGTAAGGGAGAAATTGGCTCTGCAGAGCAAACTTGGACCAAACAAAAGAGAGGAAAGAATAAAAGCAAGAATAAAAGAACACCCTGGGTCTGGGAAACACAGGGTGGGCTATTGTGCTTCTGTTTTTTTTGTGTGTGTTTTGGTTTTTGGTGCTGGGGATCCGAACTCAGGGCCTTGTGCTTGCAAGCACTGAGCTAAATCCCCAGCCTTTTTAAATGAGCTTCTATTTTTTTGTTTTTTTTTGGTTAGGGTTGTTGTCGGATGGAAAGGGGGATTCAGAAAATATATCTCCAGGTTCTTTATTCGCGCAGGCAATGAGTTGCAGGAGCGAATTTTAGGGCATTGGGAAAATTTATTTAAGTAACAAAAGGGAGACTGGTTTGGCCAGGTGGGTAAAATAACTAGCTGATGCTGCAGTTAGGAATCTGAAAAGGCCTAGGAGACTAGGGAGCAGGGGGCAAGCGCAGGGCAGAAGGGAGAGCGCGGGGAGAGACGGGGCGAGCGAGGGGGCGAGAGAGGCAAGAGGGCGAACTCGTGGTGCCATTCATATTTATCTGGATTCTGTTCTCGTGAGAGTTTCTGGATCCTGTGAGAAGAGGGGCGATTGGAATTTCGTGCCCCAGGCTGACATCAGGTCAAAGCCACTCCCCAAGGTCATGTTCATCTTCCTAGCCAGGTCAGGCCACGCCCTATTCCTATATCAGGGTGGGCTATTGTGAAGGGCTAGATAGTGAGCTCTTCACAGTGTCTGTGTTCTTCTATGCCGTCCACACCTTGGGGGAAACCTGCGAGAACTTTTTACATGTGGGGTCCTGAGAGGTTATGCTATGTTTAGGTTCTGGCTGGGATCCCACGTGCCTCCCTTCCCAGCCAGTGTAAGCTACACCCTATCTCCTGTCTCAGTACTTTTCTGTTTTCACTGATGGGATAATTTCATTGAGTGAATATAGTGTAGTTTGTTGATTGTTTTGAAGATTTACATTTGGGTTGTTTTCAGTTTTTAGCTGTTAGGAAAATGCTACCATGATCATTTTTAAACATGTCTATTGTTGGACATATGCTCAAGTTTCTCCAGACCCCACAGCAGGGTATTTACTTGAGTCTCAGCATTGTTGACATTTTGAAGTTTAACAGTTCTTTGTGGGCACTTTCCTGTATCCTGTAGGACATTTACTAGCTTATCTGCCTGTACATTAGATGCCACTAGCACCCCTTCAGTTGTGAAAAAAATATGTTTAGGCATTGCCAGTCCCCCAAGGGGACAAATCACCCCTGGCTGAGAACCATTTTTGTCCGTGACCCATGAACAATTGAAAATTATTTTTGTGAGCTCACTATCTCCTGTAGAAAGACAACTCAACTTTGAGATAACACAAATCCTGTTTACCTTCAGGACTCATCTCAAATTCATCTCTTTTCTAAGTCGTCTTTTACAGAGAACATCTGTGGTCTTCTTTTTCTCAGAAACTTCTATAGCATTTATGTTTGTACATTGAATTTGACACTGAATTTTATACTGCCTGGTATTGTCAACTTTGCTAGGATTCCTCACCCTTCTTGGTTTTCACTTTCTGACTTTTTGGCTTTTATACCCCCAGCAGAGTGGAAGGTGACCTCAAGCACCTAACCCTCGCTCTTTACCTTTCTGCCCTTTTGGTTTTCTGAAACCCTGGAACCCCTGGGTTGTGTCTTTAGTTTTTTGTGTTTTGGTATATAGTTGAGGCTGGCCCATTTTGATATGTAGTCCATACTGATCTCAAACTTTCATCTTCCTGCCTCAGCCTTCCAGTGTTGCGATTCCACTTGTATATGTGCACCATCATGCCCAACTAGCCTTTATCTATTCAAAGCTATGTGACCTTGAGTGAGTTTGTTCACTTTTTGACTGATCGTGCTTACTGTGTGTTAGCTGCCTCAGCTGTTACTAATACAGGGGTTCTTCTTTCTGATTCAGCTGGACACTGGTGGGAGGCGTCTCAGGATGGCATCCTGGTTTACCTTAATTTCTTTTCACTTTTTAAATTTTTTTATTTATTAGTACATGTTTGCAGTACATAATGTTTACATTGCTTGTGGAGAGTTGGTACACATGCCTAACACACCTTAATTCCTTTTTTAAAAATTTTATTTTAATGATACGCTTTAGATATACACGGTGATAACATTCATCGTAGGGAATTTGTATCAGTACATGATATATCTGGCTGCTGCTTTTTTTTTCCATTCCCTTCCCCTCCCTTCAATCCATGCTCCTTCCTTATTTACAAAAGCTTTGTTTCCATTTTTTTTCCTTTTATTCTTTTTTTTTCTTGTCCCTCCGTTCCTTCCTCCTCTCCTTCCCTTGTTCCCCTTCCCATTTGAACAGTTTCTTCCCTTTCCCAATATAATACATTTTAGTCCTTATTTATACTTTCAGTTTCTCACACCAGAGAAACAATGCAGTATTTAAACATGTGTGTCCAATTTATTTCACTTAAGAGTATGGTCTCAAGATGCATCCATTTACCTAGAAATATTTCAAGCTTATCATTCTTTATGGCAAAGTAGTACTCCATTGTATAAAAAAACCTTACTTAATCTTGTTTATGGTCTCTGTAGCTCTTGGAGTAGTCAATCGCTGTGTTACGTTTTTGAGATTGCTTCATTTATTTTTACCTAAGATAAGAAAGTTGTTTTCTTTTTCCTCCTTATTATTTTCAGGTGTTTGAGGTTTAGTAATCCCATCATAAGGTGATGATCTGTAGTTCCCATCACAGTCTCAAAACTGCATCAGAAATAACCCATGATAAGTCTTTGTATTTAGCTATAGAAGGAGGGAATTATACTGAGAGAGGGGGGAGCATATAGGCTAAAATGATAATAAATGGATATGGGTGCTATGGCTTGTATCTGGATGTCCCCCTAAAGTCTCATGTGGTCACAAGTAGGGTTTTTCGTAGGTGGCTGGATCTAGGGGGTGTCATGCTGGGATGAAGGATGTGATGCTGGGATTGATTCATGGTGCGATGCTAGGATTCAGGCTGTCCCACTCCAGGTGTGAGTGCTACCTGGGTGTGATGGAATATAAGGGACAGAAAGAGGGCTGCTGGGGCTGTTTGTCACTTGCTGCTTGCTGATTTTGCTGCCTTCTGCTTGCCACAAACTGTTTCTGCTCAGTTGATGCCCCCCTGCCTTGGAGTCAGCTGATTATGGACTGATACCACTGCAAACTGTGATCCTAAATAAACCTTTTCTCCTTTACCTTTGGGTGTCTGGTGTTTTGGCTCAGCAATGAGAAAAGTAACACAGACAATGGATAAAGTGTATACTTAAAAAAAAAAAAAACTTCATGCGGTTTCTCTAAGTTTGAAGTTATTTCTTTCTCTGTATCTTTTTCTTTCTTTCTGTTTTTGAGACAGGGTCTCACTTTGTAGTTCTGGCTGACTTTAAACTCACTGTGTAGCCCAGGCTGGCCTGAATTCTAGGTGATCCTCGTGTCTGTTTAAAGTTATTTCTAAAGAAAAAGTTAAAAATATATTGTTTACAGGAGTGACAAATATAAGAATAAACCATAACAGAGTTTTGGGATATCAGATATTCACTTAAGTTTTCTTTAACACAGTTAAACTGTTATTGATTTGACTTTCTCCTAACTCAGGGATGGAGAACTTGGTAAGTATTTTTTGGGGGTGGGTGGGTGGGTGCTGGGGATTGAACTCAGGACCTTGCACTTGTAGGCAAGTACTCTACCACTTGAGCTACATCCTCAACCCCATTGATAACTATGTTGAGTTACAAATTTTTGAACTTTGACTATTTTTATGCCTGTAAGAGTAGTTCTTCGCAAAAGTTACTGAGTAGTTTTCATTTTGGTTAGAGATATGAATCATAAAGAAAGGTACATCTGGTATTTTACTTCTACTTTATACATCTAAGTGTGCATTTATTTGTCTGTCTTTGTTTTTTTGAGGATCTTACTGTGTAGCTCAGTCTAACCTCAAATTCTGTGCAGCCAGACTGGATTTGAACTCCTAATCTTCCTGCTTCAACTTCCCAAGTGCTGGATTACAGGTGTGTACTACCATGCCTGGCATTTGCCTGTCTTGTGGTGAAAAGTGTTTTTGTTGAGAAAAGGCCCACAGTTAGGAGACCTGCATTGTATCTGTTATGGTTTGTGTCTAGATGTCCTCCCAAAGCCTCATGTAGTCATAGGTGGGGCTTTTTCAGAGGTGGCTGAATCTAGAGTGTGTGATGCTGGGATTAAGGGCGTGTGATTACTGAATCAATCCACTGATGGGTTTGGCACCACCCTGATCCTGACAGCCTGAATAAGATATAAGGGACAGAAAGAGGCTTGCCTACCCTTTGCTTACCTTGCTGCCTTCTGCCTGTCTGCCATGCCACCGTACCTTGGATCCAGCTGATTGTGAACTGAAACCTCTACGAACTGTAAGCCAAATAAACCTTTCCCCCTTTAATTTTTGGTGTCAGATATGTTGTCTCAGCAGTGAGGAAAAGTAACTAAGGCAGTATCTGTTGCATAAACTGCAACTGTAATGCAGGACCTACGATTTTTAGCTGCTTTTTTTTTTTGACAGTAAGAAAACACTAAAGCAACAATATTAGCCAGAATCCTTCTAATTTTACAAATCCCTCTACCACCTAACCTTTTACTGTTGTAATTCTCAGACATTAAATTTGACCTTAAATTTTTTTTTTGTCTCATCTTTACCGGGGCTTTCCAAAGGATTCAACTTAAATTTTGTAGGAACAGTAATACTGTTGTAGTCACCATTCATTTCTTTATGTTCTTGGTGTAAACTGAATTGGAAATAAATAGTGGTGATGTCCTAAGCTTACAGTTAGTTCATCTGGTACTTGGATATAACAGTAAACACTATTATATGAGGCCATAAGTGGTCTTTCTCAAAGAGAAACATAGTATTCCTTAGCTCTTCGGTAAAAGGTGATGGGGGGGTTATTAAAAGCTTCCACAGTAGGCCAGTAGGAATGAATAGCTATAAATGGCTCATTTAGAAAATGTACTCAATGGTACAAAATGAATTTTGAGTCATTCAGTTTAATATCTTTTTTCTGTTCTTCTGTGTGAGACAGAGAGAGAGACAGAGACAGAGACAGAGACAGAGACAGACAGACAGAGTCTCCCTATGTAGTTCAGGCTGGCCTTAAACTCACTGTATAGCCCAGGCTGGCCTTGAGCTTGCAGTGATCCTCCTGCTCCAGCCTCCCAAGTGTGGGGTTACAGGTGTGTGCATGGCTGGCTATTTAAATTAATTTCATTAAGATTATACCAAAGAAATGCTGGGCATGATGCCATATTATACCTGAAATTCCAGCACACTAGAGGCTGAGGCAGGAGGATTGTGAGGTTGAAGCCAACCTGGGCTACATAGAGAGGTTGAGGCTAGCCTAGGCTACACAGAATAGATGTCTCAAAAAAGCACAAAAACCCCCCAAATTATGCCACAGTACTGATTATTAGGAAGTATTCCTAGGAAGGTACAAATAGGTATGAGTAAAATTTTCATTTGATTCACATTTAGTATTTGTATGCCAGGTTTCTTTCCCATTTGTTATTGCTGTAAATTTATAATTGATTTTTAAATTTAATTTTATTTATTTATTTATTTTTTGGTTTTTTGAGGCAAGGTCTTGCTTTGTAGTGCAGGCTGGCCTTGAACTCACTATATAGCCCAGACTGGCCTTGAACTCGTGGTGATCCTTCTGCCTCAGCCTCCTGAGTATTGGGATTAAAGGCATGTGCCACCATGCTGGGCTACATTTGATAATTGTATCAGCCACTTGTTTACAGATAATGAACACTGCTTTGGTTAATTTACGTGGAAAGGAATTTGATATTGGGAATTAGGTGCTAGGTAGATTGTGGTTGAAGGCTACTGAAGCAGGATTCTGCTGGGTCCCCAGGAATGTCTCCCAGAACCCCATTGCAGGAGAGGCTTTCAAGGGAACTGCTATGTATGTTACACATGGAAAGATGAAGAGTCGGGTCCAAACATAGCACTCTGGCTGAGATCTGTGCAGAGGGAAGTTGCTGTGGTGTCTGTTCTATGAACACATCATTGATTTCAGTTGTGGTCCAGAGACCAGGAATAGTGCTAGAAATGTTACTTCAGAGACAAACTGTCAGATCTATTTCAGAAAAGATACGTCCTAAGTTTTTACCTCTCTCCTCACTTCTGCCTAGTTCTGAGGTCAAGTCTCTTCAGATTGAAAGAATATAAATCATTATCTGCGGTGACTGTTGCAAAGTGGATCTCAGCTCTCCAGATTCTGTAGTCTTATGAAGACGCAGACACCAAGCACCTACAGTATCACTTGGATGAAACCTATGATGATTCAGCCTTACTTTCCCACTACTGCCACCTCCTCTCAGTCTTTCTCTGGGGTTGTCTTACTTACTTTTCTCTCATTGCTCAGACAAAATGCCTGACACCCAAAGTTAGGGGAAGAAAGGTTTATTTAGCTCACAGTTTGTAGAGATTTCAGTCTACAATCAGCTGGGCCCAAGGCAGGGTGGCATGGCAGACAGGCAGAAGGCAGCAAGGTAAGCAAGGGGCTAAGCAAGGGGTAGGCAAGCCTCTTTCTATCCCTTATGTCTTATCCAGGCTGCCAGGATCAGGGTGGTGCCAAACCCATCAATGGATTGATTCAGTAATCACACGCCCTTAATCCCAGCATCATACACTCTAGATTCAGCCACCTCTGAAAAAGCCCCACCTATGACTGCATGAAGCTTTGGGGGAACATCTAGACACAAGCTTTAACAGGAGTTATGCAGTCTCTTGACCCCTTTGTGCTTATCTTCTCTTATTCTCTGCATATATGAAAAGCAGACAATGACTTCTATAACCATCATTGCATTTTATCTGTTCTTGACTTTGTGACAGAGTGATTGAACCAGATCAGGTCAAATTATATCGAAGTCAGGTCAATTATATGCAAGTCATATGGAATTGGCTGCTTCTACTCAACTTCTATAGGCAAGAGAGGCACTTGGGGGCAGGAACTTTTTCTGAATAGTCTTATTACAAGAGCTAAGTTATAATCATTACTTGGAGTAGTTATGTTCCATAAAGTCATCATGAACAGTGAATAAGTGAATACCGAAACATTGGTTTTAGAAGAGATACAGAGTTAGATTCCCACCAGGCTTTGTCACATCATTTTCATTTGTTGATCTTGTTTTGTGTGTTTCTGTTTAAAGATACTTTATTTAATGTATGTTATGTCTTGTGTCTAGATGTTGCCCCAGAGCCTCATGTGGTCATAGATGTGGCTTTTCAAAGGTGACTGGATCTAGGGTCTGATGCTGGGATTAAATTGTGCAGTGCTGGGATTAAGGGTGTATGATTAATAAATTAGTCCACTGATTGGTCTGGCATAGTTCTGGATGTGGAGAATGGGAAGGCCCACCCTGGGTGTGGGTGGCTCTACACAAAGGATGGATAGCCTGAAAGGGATAAAAGGGAGAGACAGGCTACTGCTGTTTCTGTTGCTTCTCCTGTTTCGCTGCTTGCTGTCTTCTGCCTCCTGCCTGCCATGAACTGTTTCTCCTCAGTGATGCCCCTCTGCCATGCCACCCTGCCTTGGAGCCAGCCAAGTATGAACTGAAAATTGCACAAACTGTGAGCTACAATAAACCTTGGGTATTTTGTCTCAGCAGTGAAAAAAGTAACTAAGTTACTTATCGATGAGAAAAGTAACCAAGACAGATTTTGGTATTAGGAGTGAGGTCATTGCTGTGAATGTACCTGACTATGTGATTTCTGATCATTTGCAAGTGACTTGCAGGAAGAATTTGGAAAGGTTTGGAGATGCTGCCTGAAGAAGTAGCCCTAGAATGCTCTAAGCTGTACTTGGTGGGAGATTCTGGTCAGAGTTCAAAAGAGCAGACTGCTGATAGAAATGCAGCCAGTAAAGACCAGGCTTAGGAGGTTTCACTTAGGAACCAGGACTACATTGGCTGTTGGACTCCAGATCATGTGTGTTATACTTTGGCAGAAAATTTGTCTGTATTCTGCCTGTGTCCAGAGACTACCTGAGACTGAGATTAAGGGCAGTAGACTGATTAGTCTTATGGAAGAAATTTCAAGACAGTCTAATGTTGAGGCAGTGGCTACTGTTGGTGGTGTTTAGCCAGAATTATGTTGAGAATCAAGAGCAAAGAGCCCAGCAGAATGATTTAAAACATTGTGAATTTGGCCAGAAAAGAAGCTCCAGTAAAGCTGCGGACTGCAAAGATACAACATCAGAGAACTTGGTTGCTGAGAAAGAAGAGGGCAATAGAAAACGTGGCCTAAGGACATTACAAGAACAAGCAGTATTCCACCCCTTTGCAGCCTTGGAATTGCAAAGGTGAAGGACTTTGCTCTGAGAAGAGAGCTCCAGAGCACCATGTTTCAGAATGGTGGCAGCCCAGAGAATTCATTCCTCGGGATTGGGTTCAGAGCACCTAGCAATCTAGGCCTTCAGTTCCTACAGCCAAGAGAGGAAGAGGCCTGGCTACTGCTTCAGCTGGTGAGAAACCTTGGTGTCATCCACATGGTGCTGATTTTAGGTTCATGCAGAATGCAAGAGTTGTGAGATCAGGAAGACTTCCAGCCAGATTTCACAAGAAGGCTTGAGAGGCCAGGTAGTGTGCCCCTGAGAGGGCAGTGTGTGAAGCTGTGAGTGTGAAGCCGAAGGTGTAATGGAGACCCTAGAAGTTTGGAGAAGCCAGAAACATAGATCGTTAGGAAAACTGCAAGGAGGGAGCCGAGCAGAGCTGGTCCAAGAGAGAAGCCATGGGAGCTACTACCACCACCAGTGTCACAGGGCAGAGCCACCCAAGACCTTTGAGGTTCACATCTTGCCACAAATTACTCTGGAGGCTGGACATGGAACTGTGGGACTTAACTCTTTACCAGATTACTCTAGATGCTGGACATGGAACTGTGGGACTTAATGTTTGCCCTGCTGGATTTTGTTCTTGCTTTGGTCTCATTCCTTTCTATCCCCCTATTTGTACCTTTTGGAATGGTAATGTTTATCTTCTGCCATTGTAATTTGAAAGTGTTTAACTTCCTTTTCACTTGTACAGGGATTGCAGCTAAGAGTTTGCCTTAAATTTCAGAGGAAACTTTGGACTTTGACTTTTCAGCAATGCTGAAACTGTGAGGACATTGGCAACTCTTAGAGATGGACTGAATGCCTTTTACATAAAGGGATGTGCATGAGTCTTTAGGGGACCGTGGGTGGAATGTTATGGCTTGTCTCTAGATGTTCCCCTAAAGCCTTGTGTGGTCATAGGTGAGGTTTTTCAGAGGTGGCTGGATCTAGGGTGTGGGTGCTGAGATTAAGGCTGTGTGATTACTGAATTAGCGTACTGACTGGTTAGGTATAGTTCTGGGTGTGGATAATGTGAAGGCCCACCTGGGTGTGGGTGGCACCATCCGAAGGACAGGTAGCCTTGAAGAGATAAAAGGGAGAGGCAGGCTGCTGCTGCCACAGGCTGCTGCTGCTGCTGCTTTACTACCTCGCTGCTTACTGCTTTCCTGCTTCTGCCTGCCATGGACTGTTTCTCTTCTGTGATGCCCCTCTGCCCTGCCACCGTGCTGTGGAGCCACCCAGAGTCATTTGTTTGCACAGAGTCATTTGTTTCCATGGCTCCTCTGTCCCAGGACCACCTCCCCAAATTTCTGTTCCTACCCCAGGTCTCTTTGGGCCAGTGGCCAAGATTGAGTGGTGATCACAAGGAGGAATGAAAAGCTGTTTGGACCTCAGGAGAGGAGTGAGGCCTGGGTGAGGCACGCATGATCAGTGGGAAAGAGGATTTTCTCTGCTATGTTGCCTTCTAACTTAGGGCCCAGGCCTGTGACATTTTGTGATGGCAGAAAAGGGCAGCCTTTGGAGCTGTGTTATGGTTCAGTACGCAGATAGCTATGCTAGTGATAATGCAGAGTTGAACCTAGGGCCTTATACCAAGCTACATCCCTGTTTATTTATCTGTCGCTTGATTGATTGATCAATTGACAGAGTCTTGCTAATTTTCCGGGCTAGGCTCAAATTTGGGGTCTTCCTGCTGCAGTCTTTCAAGTGCTGGGATCACAGACATGTGTCACAGTACACAGGTAATGCAGAACTTTTAAGGTAGCTACTACTTCCCTTTTCCTTCCGTGTCTTGAATCATGGAGGGAAGGTGAAGGAAGATGGAAGGTCAGAATATTAGGAGCTTTACTGCTGATAAATCTGGGATTGGAAGGGCATCCCTCTAGTCTGGCCCTTGATGCCTATGTTAGCTTGCTACAATTATTGTAACAAATCACCACAAATTTGAATGGCTTAAAACAAAAAAAATCTTATTCTGTCATAGTTCTAGAGTCTAGAAGTCAAAAATCGAGATGTCAATGGGTTGTGCTGTCCTTGAAGAATCTAGGGAAGGATCTGCTTCCTATCTTTCTCTTAACTTCCTGTGTTTGCCAGCAGTTCTTGGCGTTTGTGGCTTGCAGCTGCACGACTTCAGTCTCTGCCTTACACCTTCACCTAGTATTCTTCTCTCTGTGCCTGTCTCTTCTCTTCTTGAAGGGACATCAGTCAAATCGAACTAGGGCCTGCCTTGCCTGACCTCATCTTAACTTGATTATATCTATAAAGACCCTATTTCCAAACAAGAACAGATTTACAAGTGTTAGGGATTTGATGCGAATATGCCTCGGGGGGCATGAGTCAACCCAAAGCAGCGTTCAACTGAACCTGAGATGCTTACTTGGTTCATTGTGGCACCAAACCCAGTGAACTGCAGGATTGGAACTGAAAGGCCAGAGTTCCGTCTGTCTCATGTGAGGCCTAGGCCCTGCCTGGCTGTACCTAGAGAAGAGTAGAGTGTAGTACTTGTTGATTAGCTTTGTTTGCTCAGTCGTCTTTTAAGACTCTCTCTGTAGGAAAGGAGTGGTGGCTGAGGACTGGAGAGGATGACCTCCCAGGTTTGGGCAGGTCCTTGGGAAGAACTTTAGAGGAGGCCAAAACAGCATTTGGTTCTAAACTTGGCTCATTCTTTCTCTAGACCAGTGATGGTGAATCTTTAGAGACGAGTGCCCAAACTGCAACCCAAAACACAAAGTGCCAACACTGCAATTAAGCCCTAATACTGAGATTTTAGTTTAGGAAAAAAACCTCTGTACGTTAACATCTTTTGTCTTAAAAGATGAGCAAGTAATATGAGTGCCATAGGTTCGCCACCACTGCTCTAGCCTAATGCATTATCTGATAAATTGGTAAGGACGGTATGTCCCACGGGGTTGTGCTTACAGCAGATCCTAAAGTTTTGTTGTCCTTCGAGGCAGTTCGCAGCGTGGATCAGTTCTGTGGCAGGCCTTGTTGAAGCAGCTGGTATATGACGAGCACCATCAGTTTTTATTCTGGTCTCAGAAGTTGTTTAAATAGGAGAATGTAAGTCAGAGGTCTAAATTTGCAAAGGGAAAGTAGTATATGAGACAATATTATAATTGACAGGAAAGCATCTGTCTGTTTTTTGTAAACAAATAAAGATCATTAGAATAAGGAGAGTAGATGCTTTTCCTTTATAATAAGATGAAATATTTTCACAAACAAAAATAGGAGATGTTATGTGAATTCAGGATTTATTTTCATTTGGAAAAGATCGTTAGCTTATTAAAATTATTTATGGAAAAAATCTTAAGGCATGGAGCATTGTAGTTTGTATCTGTAGTACCAGCTACTTGGGAGGCTGAAGCAGGAGGATTACTTGAGGCCAAGAGTTTGAAGCCAGCCTGGGCAACAGAGCGAGACCTCATTTCCTACAAAACAAAACATAGCAAATCAATTCCCGGCTGGATGGTGGTGTGTGCCTATAATCCCAGCACTCAGAGGGCTGAGGCAGGATGTTCTGATATAAGTTCAAGGCCAGCCTGAAATACGAAGTAAGACTTCTGTCTCAATAAACTCAAACCAAACCAAACCAAACCAAATAAAATAAAACAAAAACCAACAACAGCCCCCTCAACCAACTAAATAAACAACCCCCCTAAAACTAAACAAAAACACATGAAAAATTTGTTAGTGTGTGTACTTGTTTATTTGGTTTAGTGTCTCAAAAATCATTGAAGGCCAGTTCCATAGAAATAGAATACTAAAGTTACTGTCAGGATATTTCCATCTTTCACTTTGGGGACTCAGTCTCTAAAGAGATACGGCATTTAAACGAAGATGATTATTGCATCACCATCAGCTGAAACTCATAGTGGTGACTGTTGTGAAATATAACCATCTTTCTTCCACTAGGAAATGTGACTGCAAGAGCATTTATATTGATTTCTTGGCTCAGAGAAAAGTAAGAGAAAGAAGGCCTGGCAATTTAGTTGTAATAACATGATTAAGTTAAATCATAATAAATGTGTATTAAGAAAAAAATCAAGGAACAGAATATTTATAAACTGGCTTCTAAGAGAACAAATATTAGTTGTTGATCAAAAAGGAAATGAAAATGTTCAAAGATGATCAGTATTACTAATAAAGAAATGAAACCTAACACCAAACTTTTTTTGTTTTTCATATTGGCAAAGTTTTACGTAGTTGGGTTATACATTTTTAGATAATTTAACATATTTTGAATATTCTGACAGTCGTGTGTTGCCTTACAGATTGGAAGAGACCCAGCTCCAGTGCAGAGCTAAGTCGGCCTTCCTGTGCATCCTGCCTGGAGGTGAGGGTGGTTCTCTGGGGTCAGGAGAGCAGGCCGGCAGGGGCAGAGTGGTTCCCAGGGCAGTCAGCGAACTAAGTCAAGGGATGACAGTTAATTTTAATAGCTGTTCATGTGCTATATGTCCCAACAGTCTCTGTGTCTGAGTCTCTTGTCAGAGCTATTGTGCTGTGTCCTAGACCAGAAATCTTTTGTTCCTCCCACTTGTGCCAGATATTTTGTTTCGAATACATGGAGTCTGAGATTGATCATCCGCCCAGTCCAGGCTACTGTTTTGTCCTGTCTGGTTACTCTGCACTGCCTCCTCCTTCCTTTCCTTGCTTCCATCTTGTCTGTTCTGACACAGCCTGAGTGCCACTTAGAAAGTTGAGCCAGCTCGCTTCTCTGCTTCGGTCCCCTGGCAGACTTAGCTTAGACAGCAGAGTCCTCTTTTGGAGGTAAGTGTGTGTTTTGAGTCTCCAGAGCTGGAAAGGTAAGGGGAGAAGCCCAAGGTCACTGCCATCCCACTTAGGGTAACTGCCAAACTCCTTTTCTTCCTAGTCTCATTTTTTCAGCCTTCTCAGTCTTCCTTACTGATTTCTAGCCATACTCACCTCTTCTCCCCCTTCTCCCCCTTCCCCAGTACTGAGGCTCAACACTAGGGCCTCTCTACTACTGAGCTACATCCCCAGTCTTTTTAATTTTTTTTTTTTTGAGTCCAAGTTTTGCTCAATTGCCCAGGCTGGCCTTGAATTTGAAGTCCTCCTGCCTCAGCCTCTTAAGGGGCTGGCTGCAAGTACAGGTGTGCACTGCCATGCCCAGCTCCTTGCTGTTTCTTGAAGAGCCCTAGAGCCTCCATCCTTGCTATTGCCTTGGCCTGAACTACTGTTCCAGGTACCTGTATGACTAATTCCCTTCTCTGAGCCTGTCCTGAATTTTATATCCTCCGAAATGCCTTCCTTTGTCTACTCTTTATGAAACCATAACCCTTGCCTTTGCACTGTTTCTTTTTCAAAGTCCTTATTACTTATTTATCCTCTGCTTTACTCCATTAGCATGAGGAGCTTGTTTCATGCCCTATAGAGTGCCTGCCCAACAGTTAGGCATTCAATAATTTTTCTTCTCTTTCCCTCTTCCTCCTCCTCCTCTTCTTCTTCCTCTTCCTCTTCCTCTCCTCTGTATGTGTGTGTGTGTGGGTGTGTGTCTTCAACTCACTCTGTGGGCTGGGGTTGAACTAGCAGCGATTCCCTTGCCTCAGCCTCCTAAGTGCTGGGATTACGGCTCTGCACCACTACATGCAGGTTCAGTTTCTTTTTTAGCGGCTTCTTCCTGTGGTCAGATTTGGGGGATGGGATGCTGCCTTTCATGTACCAAATGTTTCTTCCCAGGCAGTCTGTGGGTTTCTTCCATTTTTTATAGCTCAGATGTTTTTATTCTAATATTCTTTACCAGCCAAGCAAGTGAATCTGTTGTCTAAGTAACTTTCCTGTGTTTGGGACTGGTGCTTTCCTTTTTCTGAATTTGGTATCAGATTATGTAAATACTTTAACATTTTAGTGCTTATTTCTTCCATCAGCTGGCAGATAATTATTGCAGCAGGTATTGAGCCAGGCTGGGTGCCAGGCTGTATGCCAGGGCTTAGACAGATGGGGAGCCTACCTTTCCCTTCAGAGCAGATAGCAGAGGGGGTGTCAGCAAGTGCCGGCAGTTTGGAGAGGTAATGGCTGCAGTGAGGAAGGCAGAGAGGCAGGTGGGAGGACATGGGTGACTCATCAGGCTTGGGGCAGGGGTTTGGGGATCTCAGGGCTGAGTGGGACATGCCAGGTGAGGAAGCCAGCAAAGGCTGCTCCAAAAGGAGGGAGCCATCTTCACAGTCACAGAGAGCTTTACTTGCTAGAGAAGCACAAGCTAGTGAGTACAGTTGGAATGCATAGTCAGCCTTCTGTGCTTAAGAGTTTTGTATCAGTGTATTCAACTAGCCATCAATCAGTGATATTTGAACAAACATTTTTTCCATTTCTAATGAATGCATGAATTATTATAAGACTTTTTTCTTATAATAATTCTGTGAAGAATTGGAAGGGGAGAGAGAGGAGGGGAAGGGGAAGTAAAGAGAATTGAATTGGGCGTGGTGGTGCATGCGTGTAATCCCAGCATTCCAGGGAGGCAGAGGCAGGAGGATCACCATGAATTTGAGGCCAACCTGGGCAATATAGTAAGCTCAAGGCCAGCCCTACACAACAAGATCTTGTCTTTAAAAAAAAAAAAAAAACCAAACCCAAACAAAAAAGAATAAAAAGAATTGAGATGTGTTTTGTCCATGTACCAACTCTCCACAATGAATGGATGTAATGATTAGGTATTATAAACATGTACTAATAAAAATAAAAAACTAAAAAAATGTTGTGAAGAAAATATAGTAACTATTAATTTAGTACTTACATTGTATTAGGTATTATAAATCTAGAGAGAATTTAAAGTCTGCAGAAGGATATGTGTAGGTTTTATGCAAATACAGTGTCATTTTATGTAAAGGACTTGGACATTCTTGGGTGTCAATGTCTTGGGAAGTCCTAGAACAGTAATGGCGAACCTTTAGAAACCAAGTCCCCAAACTGCAACCCAAAACCCACTTACTTATCACAAAGTGCCAACACTGCAATTAAGCCTGAATAATCTGGTTTTAGTTTAGGAAAAACAATTCTACATTAGAGTCTTTTGTCTTAAAAGGAAAACACAGTAATAGAGCTTTCAATGATAGAAACAGCTTTTTATTGAAAGGTAGAAGTTTGCATTTGGCATGCTTTTGCATAATTAGTGTGGTCATTGCTGTTGTATGCATGCTGATAATTTGTCAAATCTTGGCTCATACTTCGTTAGTTCAACAGCAAAACATGTAGCAGTCAGGTCATCTGTTAGCCCATTTCTTGTATCAGATTTTATATTATTCAGAGCTGAAAACAGCTGCTCACAAGCATAAAATGATCAAGACAAAGTAAGAAAAGCAATCCTGAGTGCTTTCATGGTCTTAAAATTATTTGGCAGAGAAATCCACACTTCAGGGATTTCATTTTCACAACTACCGACTGTGCTGTCCTTTGTCATCCTTTCACACTCTAGCTTCTCTGTCTTCTCAAGTGTTGAGTGCAAGTGATAGAATTTATTTTTCCAGATAGAGCTTTCTTGAAATTTCAATAGCTCCATTTGCAGATTTCTAAAATCTCAAGCAGTATAAGCAGGAAAGATCAAGTTCTTCAAATTTGGCTTCATTTGGAGAAGAAAGAAAACACAGGGTTGTCTCCATCTTACGAAACTTTAAAAATCTGTTTCTAAAATTCTCCTTGGAAGCTGCTATAAGGCTCGAAAATTCCTTTTAGATTTCTTAGTGGCTTGTAGGATTGTCTGCAAATGTGGAATTTTCTAAATACGTTTTTAGATTTGGAAAATATTTCAACTGCCCACTTTCAAGGTCTCTTTCAAAAACCTGTAGTTTTCTCTCAAATCTTTCGATACCACAAAATTTCCTTTCTACTGTTTTCCCTACACCTTGTAGTGTTTTTTTTGTTGTTTGTTTGTTTAGTACATCGAAGTATAGTATAAAATCTGTAAAAAGCATAAGGTTGTTAAGCCAGGCCCTATCAATGAGCTGTGGATATTTATGCCCATTCATAAACAGCCCTAATTTCGTCTAAGCAGGCTACTATCTCTCCAGGACTCATCCTCTGCTCATCCACTGGACATTAATGTACATAAGTAAAGTCTTTTATTGTGCCTGAACTTCATCAAGAAGTGCTTAAAACTGTTGAAAATCCAGAGCACAAGCCATGATGTAATTCACCATTTTTGTGACATCTTTTGGGATATCATCTAATTTTTGCTGCTTTCCCTGGCACAAAGAGCCTCTTCATGTATAAACAACGAAACTGAATGACTAGATGTTTTGCTTCTTTAACAAAGAACTGTATGAAATCAGATGCTGCCCCCACCATTCAAGGTACCCTGTTACTAGTAATTGAAACCACTTTTTCGGGTCTTTTGTGACAAAAGCATTGTAGATATCTATTCATTGTGTTCTTCCAGGCAAAGACACCACTTTTACCAGCTCCTGCTCATGCTTTCACCAACAGCATAACACAAAATTACTGCTAGCCTTGTGTGATTATTTGTATCTGGGCTTTCATCCAAGCATGTGGAGTAACAGGATACCTTTTTAAACTCAGTGGTAAGCTGCTGACTGACCTCAGTGCAGGACTTGCATGTGCAAGACTCGATCTTTAACAGTATTTCTAGTAAGTGGCATCTCAGAGATACATTGCATAATTTTATCCTTGTTTGGGAAATCATGAAAAAGGGAATTACTCCCAGACAACATAGCCATTTTGATAAAATCCCTATCAGAGAGGGGCTTATCATGTTTTGCTATGCACAGTGAAATATGAAAACAAATCAGATGATTTTAGATAGTTACAAAAACCAAGATACTAGGAATGATATTTCCTCAGTTTCTCTTCAAGAAACTCTTTCCTTTCTGTTTCACCAAGTTTGGCAACACTTTTTTTTTTAAATAGATTTTTATTAAAATTTATCCAAAATTACACATACTTACAGGCCATTACACAAGCTTACAGACCACAATACATTGTGCCTTTTGCTTATGAGAGTGAGCAATGTAAACAATGACATAGATACAGCATTAAGTCACAACAACATAAAGTTACTGTAGTACCTAGTGTACATGTCACTGTTTTAAGTTTGGGTTATTAGGTTCTTGTTTTTAAGATATCATCATTCCGGGGCTGGGCAGTTAGCTCAGTGATTAGAGTGCTTGCCTTGCAAGCCTAAGGGCCTGAGTTCGATCCCCGGCACCACCACCAACAACAACAACAACAAAAAAAAAAATCTAAAAAAAAAAAAAGATATCATCATTCCATTGGATTCCCATTCCCCTCCCCCTTTGCCCTCTTCTTGTTCCTTTGGACCCTTTGCCTGTTAGCTTATATGCCCTCTTCTTGTTCCCTTGAGCCCTTTGCCTCTTTGTATCCATTGTTTACCCTTTTGTTTGTATTTTGCCTCAATGAAATGAGGGATACCATATAATAGTCCAGCTTGTAAGTCTGGTTTATTTCACTCAACATTATATTTTCCAGGTCCATCATTTTCTTATAAATGACTCTAGTTTGTCATTCTTTATAGCTGAATAGTATTCCATTATATATAGATACCACATTTTTTAAATCCAGTTATTTGTGAGTATACTATTGATGAGTATACAGGTTGCTGCTAGCCTTGCTAGCAACCTTACAGGTTGCTTCCAGAATTTAGCTATTACAAATTGTGCTGCTATAAACATTGTTGTGCAAGTATCTCTGTAGTATGATGTCTTTAGCTCTTCAGGGAAGATAGCTACTAGGGGAATGGCTGGGTCGTACGGGATTTCTACTTTCAGGCTTTTGAGAAATCTCCGTACTGATTTTTATAATGGTTGTACTAGTTTGCATTCCCACCAGCAGTGTAGGAGGGTTCCCTTTTCACCACAGCCCCGCTAGCATTTGTTATTGTTTGACTTCCTAATGATTGCCATTCTTTCTGGGTAAGGTGGAATCTTAGAGTTGTTTTAATTTGCATTTCTCTAATAGCCATAGATGTTGAATATTTTTTCATATGTTTGTTGGCCATTTGTATTTCTTCCACTGTGAAGTATCTGTTCATTTCTCTGGCCCATTTCTTGAGTGGGTCATTGATTTTAGTTTAATTTTTTTGAGTTCTTTGTATATCCTAGATATTAGTCTTCTGTCTGAGGAGTAGCTAGAAAAGATTTTTCCCCATTCTGTGGGTTTTCTCTTCACTCTACTAATTGACTCTTTTGCTGTACAGAAGCTCTTTAGTCTAATGTAGTCCCATTTGTTGATTCTTGTTGTTATTTCCTGTGCGTTGAGGTTCTGTTTAGGAAGTCCTTTCCTACTCCTATGTCTTCAAGTGTTTTTACCTATTTTGTCTTCCAGAAGGTTTAATGTTTCTGTTTTAATGTTTAGCTCTTTGATCCACTTTGATTTTAATTTAGTGTATGGTGAGAGATATGGGTCCAGTTTCATTCTTCTGTCAACACCATTTCTTGAATACGGTATCTTTCCTCCAATGTATGTTTTTGGATCCTTTGTCAAAGATCATATATTTGAATATGTCCAGAGAAGTTTCTGTGTCCTCGATTCTGTTCCTTTGGGCTAAGTGTCTACCAGTAGTTGTTCCAGTACCATACTGTTTTTATTACTATTGCTTTGTAGTATAGTTTGAAGTCTGGAATTGCCATGCCACCTGCTTTGGCCTTATTGCTCATTATTGCTTTTGCTATTCGAGGTTTCTTCTGTTTCCATATAAATTTTAGGATTGTTTTCTCTAGATCTGTGAAGTATGCTGTTGGTATTTTGATTGGAACTGTGTTGAATCTGTATAACAGTTTTGGAAGTATGGCCATTTTAACAATATTGATTCTGCCTAACCAGAAACAAGGGACATCTTTCCATTTTCTTGTATCTTCTTCAGTCTCTTTTTTCAGAGTGCTATAGTTTTCTTTGTAGAGGTCTTTCACTTCTTCAGTTAGGTTAATTCATAAATATTTCATTTTTGTCAAAGCAACTGTGAATGGTATTGTTTTCATAATTTCCTTCTCATCCTGTTCATTGTTGGTATACATGAATGCTAGTGATTTTTGCATGTTGATCTTATATTCTGCTACTTTGCTGAAGTTGGTTATTAATTCTAGAAGCTTTTTGGTGTTCTTTGGGTCTTCCATGTAGAGTATCATGTCATCTGTGAATAGTGATAATTTGAGTTCTTCCTTTCCTATATGTATTCCTTTTTATTTCTTCTTCTTGCCTGCTTGCTCTGGCTAATGTTTCCAGTACTATGTTAAATAACAGAGGTGATAGTAGACATCCTTGCCTGCTTCCTGATTTCAGGGGGAATGGTTTCAGTTTTTCCCCATTTAGTAGAATGCTGGCTGTTGATTTGTCATAGATAGCCTTTATCATATTCAGGTATGGTCTTTCTATGCCTGTTTTCTTCAGGGTTTTTATCAGGAAGGTGTGTTGGATTTTGTTGAAGGCCTTTTCTGCATCTATTGACATGATCATGTGGTTTTTGACCTTGCTCCTATTTATATGGTGTATTACATTTATATAGTCTTTCGTATGTTGAAACATCCTTGCATCCCTGGAATGAAACCTACTTGATCGTGGTGTGTCAGCTTTTTGATAATATGTTGCATTCTATTTGCTAATATTGTGTTGAAAATTTTTGCATCTATGTTCATTAAGGAGATTGGTCTATAGTTCTCTTTTTCAGTTGGGTCTTTGTCTGGTTTTGGGATCAGGGTGATGCTGGCTTCTATGAATGAATTTGGAAGCACTCCATCCCTTTCAATTTGCTTGAACAACTTGAGGAATATTGGTGATATAATTTCCCTAGAAGTTTTGTAGACTTTGGCTGTGAATTCATCAGGTCCTGGGCTTTTTTTTAGTTGTTAGATTCTTTATTACTAAGTTGATTTCTTGGCTTGTGATTGGGTTGTTGAATGTATTTAATGTCTTCTTGAGTCAGTTTTGGTAGTTGGTTTGTGTCTAGAAATCCGTCCATTTTTTTTCTGTATTTACTAGTTTGTTGGAATACAATTTTTTAAAATAGTTACTATCTTCTGGATTTTGACAATATCTGTTGTGATTTCACCTTTGTTTCTCATTGCATTTATATGGGTCTTTTCTGTCTTTTCTCTTAGTCTTGCTAGTGGCTTGTCTATTTTATTTATTCTTTCAAAGAACCAACTCTTTGCTGGATTTATTTGTTGTATAGGTTTTGGTTTTAATTTCATTAATTTCAGCTCTCTGTAACACTTTTGTGGTTGGTGTCAAAGTGCTGTCTGACACTTGACGTGTGACACACAACACTTTCACTACACAGAATACATAACGCTTTCCCGTTGTGCTTAGTCCCTCCAAATCACTCTCCCCAAGCCTCTTAGAATGATCTTCCAATATCTGTTTTCAGTTTTTTGTTTTTTGTTTTTTTTTTTGCTGTAGTCATTTTTTGGTATTCAAGACTTGAAATCTATAAAAACACAAAATTTAAAAAAAATTGAAGCACCTGATACAGTGGTTCCTTGGTTTGTGAACTTAATTCTTCCCACAATTCTAGTCTCAAACTGAATTGGATGAGAACCAAATCAAATTCAATGGTTAGGGTCATTGTTGACCTTATGGGGAAATTTGATTCGGTTCTCGTCCAATTCAGTTTGTGACCAGAATCATGGAAAGAATTAACTGAGGTACCACTGTACAAATCTATCCCTATACCAAAAATAGCTAACAGTATTAGGTAGCACTAAAGAATTGGATATTCCCTGAGTCAGCAATGTATGGCAGTGATTTTTCAGCTGGGTTCCTCTTGAATTTGCTGACCACCAGTGAGTGGCAAGGAGGCAGTGCTCTGCTGATCACCTGCTTTTGGCCTCTTCTGAAAAAGGCATCTGAGGGCATTTACTTGTGGGGGCTTCTGCTAAAATCACAGCCAGTCCAAGAAAAAATATATATCCTTGCTCCTTTCATAAATTCCTCACAGACAACTAAATTTGATGCTACAGATTCAGCTATGCCAGGGGGACAGCACAACATTAAAAGAATCTGTCTCTTAATTAGAACATCTCTTTGCTAAATTTTAAATAATAAATTTCAACTTTTCATAAGAAATTTTAAAGCTAAAATCTTGTGTTAATAGAAATGAATGTATTAAAACAGCCAGTCCGAGCAAATCTATCTATCTATCTATCTATCTATCTATCTATCTATCTATCCATCCATCCCTGGCAGCAGAGTGAGTGGCCATGTGAAAGCTCAGAGGAGTCCTGGCTAATGAGTCGCAGCTCGTGACATCATCACTTGTTGCTGCTGCTCCTTTCTGAGCAAGGGCATAACCCCTGTGCATGCTGTTATCTGAAGCTCAGCTGCTGGGGTGATGCTGGGGCCGCTTAGCTCGCAAGCTGACAGAGAGAACTGTATGTGCCCACTGCAGCACTTGTGCCATAGGTTTGCCACCACCATCCTAGAACTAGTTCTCCGTGGATGCTGTAAAGTGTAGGCAGTGGTGGTGGATGAGGCCATAGTAGGTAAGCAAGGGCAAGATTTGGAAGATTTGGATGTTTCTGAAGAACTATATTTATTGTATAGAATGAAAGTTTTATTCTGTACACTGTGGATTTGGTGTGTGGGCACACACCAAACACACACAGGTGTTTGTGTAAAGGGAGGCTGGCAGGGAAGTAGCCTGGAAGGTTTTCTCTTTCGCATGCTCCCTTCTCAAGGCAAGGAAAATCTAGAATATTTTCTGCTGTGTATTTAATGTGTGTCTTTGTGGATGATTTTCTACTAAAGGATGGCACACTTTAATGTTTATGTCTCTTATACACTGCTCCATACACGTGCATTGTAAGATACATGCTTTTGTAAACTTTCTTTAAATGAGTGAAGACCAAATCACCATCTGCTTTTTGCCTCGTATTATAACATGTCCTCCCTTTTTACTCATCCTATTTTTTTACTTCTCAATTTTCTTGTCAGGCAAATTTAATTTATTAAAAGAAAAAAATGGAGCCAGGTGTGATGGAACATGCCTGTAATCCCAGCATTCTGGGAGACTGAGGCAAGAGGATCGCATGTTTGAGTTTAGCCTAGGCAATTTAATGACTTAGGCCCTATCTCAAAAATTAAAGGCTGGGGTTGTAGCTCAGTGCAAAGGCCTTGGGTTCATCCCCAGTACTGGAGGAAAAAAATAAATTAAAAAAAGGAAAGCTTTGTCCCAAGAGGATTTGTGGTTTGAGTTGTCAGATGCCAGGTCTGATTACTGAATCCGGAAGTGGTGTGGGGTGGGACTTTTTTGAGGCAGTCACTCTAGTGCTTCTTATTTTCCTTTGCTTACTTGTGTCCGGTACCTATTCGTGCTCAGTAAACATTTGTTGAAGGAACCGTCCCATTCATTGAAAGCAAGATTAGGTTCATGTTTTTATAGCAAGGTATGATTTATTTATATATTTATTTTTGAGATAGGGTCTTGCTATGTAATCCAGAGTGGCCTTGAATTCATGATCCTCCTACCTCAGCTTGCCAAATGCTGAGATTATAGGTGTGTGCCACCACACTTGACCCTACTCTTCTACTTTGGTCTCCAGACCCACTAGACTCCTGTCTATTACTGCAATACTTCCATGCATCTCTAATGCCTGGAGCTGTTTTTCTTGTCTGGCTAGCTGCTATACTTCTTTTAAGTGTTAAGAAAGGGGGAACAATTTGCTTGATCCCTGAAGAGTTGGTTGCTCCTTCCTGTGTACATATTTCTTTTATTTTTTGAGACAGGGTCTTGCTATGTAGTTCAGGCTGGACTTGAACTCACTGTAGCCAAGCCCAAGTTCACTGGCCTCGAACTCATGGTGATCCTCCTGCCTCAGCCTCCTGAGTGCTGGATTTATAGGGTGCTCCCATACCTGGCTCCAGTGTACATTACGATATTGAAGTTTCTTCAGCTTTTGGACAGTTTGCTTGGAAGCTGAAGAGATATCTTCCCCCTTTCTGTGTCTGGTCCTTTAGACTGGTGCCTAGTGGTTTTGCTGAATGATTGGTGTGCAGTTATTATAGGAAGGTATGTTATAACAAGCTGGAAGCACAGCTGAATAACTCAGGGCTGGGGATGTTGAGCATCCTGTACTGAACCTGGACAGGCCTTTCTACAGGTGCATGCGTGAGCACAAGAGCCTTTCAGAACATAGGAGCACCATTTCTTGTGTACTTGAAATGCTGGAAAATTCATTTTTACTTTGATGGATTTTGAGGAAGCTAGCAATAGAGCCAGTTAGTGATTCAGTACCAGGAATAGGAGCTGGGCAGGGGATGACTTGTCAGGAGGACAGGAAGGGAGTTCTAAGTAACTAAAGGAGCAAAGTTCATCCTGTGGGAGCCTCCAGGCTTTTTGGGAGAAAAGGGACCTAACCTTAAGCATACATAATTCAGTGCTGATGACCATACCCTCTTCTTTGCAGGACTGACCTAGCCGTCATGGAGGCGGTGGAGGCAGAGAGTCCCCTGAACCCCAGCTGTAAGATAATGACCTTCAGACCCTCCATGGAGGAGTTCCAGGAGTTCAACAAATACCTCGCATATATGGAATCTAAAGGAGCCCACCGAGCCGGTCTTGCAAAGGTGATTATGCTCAGTTCCTGTTAGCAAAAAAATCATTTGGCTTAAATTATGCTTAGTCTTCATGATACAGGTCATTGTTTCATCCAAAGGAAGGTATTTGCAGAATTGTTATTTTTCTTGTCCATGTGGAGCGCTTGACTTTTTTTTTTTTTTTTTTTTTTTGGTACTGGGGCTTGAACTCAGGGCCTTGCGCTTGCTATGCAAGCACTCTAACCACTGAGCTAAATCTCCAGCCCTGGACTTTCTTGAAGAATATTTATTTCAACTATTTGTACTAGGTTGGTTCTAAGGTGACTGCTGCTGCTTCTCTGTTTTTTTTTGTTTTTTTTTGTTTTTTTCCTTCTAAAATCATGGGTAGTTCTTAGAACCAAAAAGATCCATGTATGGGTTTTGGAGGTATGAGGTACTCTCATAGTTTTTATTAGTTTCTCCTAGAAGAGGGTCATTAACCTGAAGCTTAACCAACCACTAGTCCCCTTCTCTCCCTTCCTTGGTTTTCTCCTGGGTTTTTTTTTTTTTTTTTTTTTTTTTTTTTTTTTTTTTTTTTTTTTTTTTTTTTTTTTTTTTTTTTTTGTTGCTGTTCTCATTGTTTTTCATGTTTTGTTGTTTGAGACAGGGTCTTGCTATGTAGTTCAGACTGGTCTTGAACTCACTCTGTAGCTCAGGCTGGCTTCAAAGTCGCAGTGATCCTCTTGTCTCAGCCTCCCGAGTGCTGGGACTATTTTTTCCTCTTTATTTTCTTTTCTTCATTTTTGCAGTACTGAGGACTGAAGCCAGTACTAAGGATGGAACCCTTTACACTGAACTCTGTCCCCCGCCCTTTTTTTGTTTTTTGAGACAATCCTGCTAGGTCACTGAATTGCCTGAACTTGACTTGAACTCATAATCCTCCTGCCTCAGCCTCTCAGAGTCCTAGGATTACAAGTGTGTGCTACCATGCCTGTCACTTTTTATTTTTTGATGTAACATTTATTGAGGTACAATTTAGAAATCATACAATACACTTATTTAAAGTTTGTAATGCAAATGTTCTTTAGTATTTTCAGAGAGTTGTACACCACTATTGAATTCCAGAACATTTTCATTATACCAAAAAGAAACTCAGTATCTGCTAAGCTGTCATTTCCAATTCTCTGCTGGCCCTGCAGCCTCCCGAGCCTGTGGCAACAACAGTCTACTTTATTTCTTTATGGATGTGCCCGTTCTGTTTTCTTTTTAGTTATTTGTCCACCAGCTGGGAAGAGTGCTTGCTGTGTGACAGGCCCTCTTCTGGGGGCCTGGAGTCAGAGCGAACCAAACTCTTGCCTCCATGGAGCTTACACCCTAGAAGGGGCACATTAAGGTGATGAGATGAGGACATGTAAGCAGTGACTCAGAGCATAAGGTGAAACTAGACTTCTCAAGATGTGGTGACAGAAACAGTGGCAAGTCCCGAGACCTGGTGGTTCCTGAACTTGATGTGTGGGAGGAACAGGAAGGTGGCCGTGGAGTTAGTGCTCCATGAGTGTGGGGAGAGTGTAATCCCAGAGTGTTGGGATTGCAGGTGTCCGCCACCATTGCAGATGGAAATATTTTAATTTAAAACTTTTCCTAGGAAGAATATATTTTATTGTACTTATTTCAATTTATTATTATTATTGTTATTATTATTTGTACAAAGTCTCACTATGTAGTCTAGGCTGGTCTAGGACTCATTATGTAGCTCAAGTTGGCCTCCTTGTGGGGATCTCCCTGCATCAGCCTCCTCAGTGCTGGGTTTACAGATGTGCACCACCATGTCTGACCTTTATTTAGTTCATTATTGTTCTAAACGTTAACTTTATGATCAGGGTTTCTGTAGACTTGTCAGTGTCCCCACATAAATCCCTGAGCCTGGGCAGGCCCTGCTGCTGGGCTGAAGCATTTGATTGCGCCTGTGTGAAGGGTTCTGCTTGGACTGTGAAAGTGGGATAGAGTAGAGAGCTGAGGAGAGAACTTCTGGAACATCGGGGAGTGGTCTTGGAGATCTTCTCATCCGGCTCTGACGCTACTAGTAACCTAGTTCCTCACTGTTGCTGGCATCTGTTCCCAAAGGTGTGTCATTTTGTTATGTGTTTTAAGGATCAAAGTTTCTCCTAGAAAAGGTTTAAAATTTGGGGATATTGTATTGAGTGTTAAATAGGGACAGGAGAAAGTTGAAAGTGGGAGATGGAAATTGAAGAGAAGGTAAAGGTTTGTGATGACTTCTTCAGATGAGCTAGCCTTGGTTTAGCTTTTTTATTGGATCAGCCTCATTTTTGCCCATCAGCACTTCCAGATTACATTTGGGGAGAAAAATCCTTCTTTTGTTGAGGAAAAGGTAGTATTTCAGAATAATTGGACGTACATGATTTCGATCATGAACTTGAAACTGGTTAGTGAGAATTTGGGTTGTATTTGGACAGAAGAGAGTTGAGGATGACTGTCTCTCACCTTTTTGCTTTGAATGCAGCCCTTTGTCCTGCTTTCTCCCGCTTTCATTTCTTGTGTTCCACTGAGGTTAGCAGAATGGTTTGCGGTAGAGTAGCAGGTTTAGTAATTTTAGAAGAGGAAGCAGCAGCTACCCTCACAAGGGAGCTGCCAGGCACATACACCTGTGTTGCTTCTGGCATTATGTAACAGAGTAAAGCTAATGGGAACTACAATTACAAGACACGCCTGAGTCCAGAACCCCAAGTGAGACTCATGAACAGGATTAGAGATGTTAATTCGGTCAATACTCTGGTAATTTTCCTACCACTTGTACTAGGAATTCAGTGGTCAGTGAACTAGTTATTTTTAATTATTTTTACTGTCTTCTATGTCAAGACAGAAACTCAGCTTCCTTCTTGTTCTGGAAGTTGCAGTAATATCAGATACCTAGAGCTGCACCATATGAAGTCATGCGGTAGAAGTGAGGCCTGCACTGATGGAGCTGCTTTGCTTTGGAGCCAGCCGGGGGAGCAGAGCCACCTGTGAGGATCTCTGTTCATGCGCTGCTGACGACACTTTATGAGTTGGGCTTAGTTGAGGATTTGGACAATAAGCAGTTCTAATAATAGTGACTTTGGGCTCAGATTATACTGTATCTTGGTTTTTATCAAACACTTTTTAGATTTATACAGTGTTTGGATTTAACTTTTATTTTTCTTTTTTACCACCCCTCCCCCGATCTTATTTTAGTGTTTTGATGCAATGTCTTGCTTTGTTGCCCATGCTTGTCTTGGAATCCTGGGCTTGAGAGATTCTCCCCCTACAGGCTCTTGAGTGCTGGGAATACGGACAAGCACCACAGTGCCCAGCTGGATTTAGTTTTTACTTCTACAGTGAGAAGTTTTATAGTGTGATAGTGTCTATAAAATTAATAGTATGGTCGGAAAATGAAAAAAGTGACAGTGTCTTTAAATGTGACACTTGTATTGTTTTTTGGGGGGATGTCGTAATGCACATTTTTCGTATTAGGAATGGGAGCCATTTGTTCCCAGGGGTATCTGGACATAGGCCGTGCGGGCCACACCGAGTGCACATTTTGTAGCTTTGTTACAGGCTGGAGAGGAGAATCTGTCCTCTTCTGAGTCCTTCCTCAGTGGGTAAATGGTGGTAGGTAGTTAGTTGGTCATCATAGCAGCCTCCTTCAAGGTATGTATTGTGCTTGCAGATGTAGCTGGGACTATTCCATGAGGAACAGAAGGCAGCCTGGATTTGGGGGATGGTGACATAAATTGTGAATTGTGTTTTGATATAATCAGGAAGGTAAACTTTAAGTGGAGTAGATTTAATTAATTTAAATTCATTACATATAAAGATACAACTGGAATTTTTAAAAGATAATTATATTATATTTGAGACTATTTCTTATGTAAGAAAATCTGATGTTTTAAGATTTAAAATTATAGTTAAAAATAACATTTTTATTATACACTTTTTTTTTTTTTTTTTTTGGTGGTTTGGTGATGGGTAGCAACCCCAGGGCTGCCTTACTGTATGTGCCACGCAAACACTTTACCACTGAGCTATACCCTCAGTTCCTAAATTTATAGGCTTTCAAAATGTTCATTCTGAGTTATTTTTTAAAATTAATTTTATTGGTATATGTTTACAATAGATAATCATTTTGGGGAATTGCTACACATACACACGTACACACAACACACACACACACACACACACACACACATGCAGCATATTGTGTTCATTTTTGGTACTCCATCTTCCCTTCTCCCCCTTTTCCTGGTTCCCCTTTCCCAAATCCAAAGTCTGCCTCCCTATTTCCTGCCATTTCTCCTTTATTTTACTTTTGAATTTATTTATATTGTGAGTTTCTCATATAAGCAAAATCATGTGATATTTAACCTCTGTGATAAGTGCCTAACATCATGGTCTCATGACTCACCCATTTTATTATAATGACTCAAATTAATCTTTCTTTATGGCTGATATATGTCACAATTTCTTTTATCCACTTATCTGCTGATGACATCTAAGTTGTTTCAGTAGTTTAGCTACTGTGAATTGTGCTGTTGTAAACGTGAGCACACAGGTATCCCTATAGTATGCTGGTTTTTTTCTTTAATATGTCGTTTTTAACTCTTTTGGGAAGAGGTATCCTTGAGTCAAACGTAATTCTAATTTTTAGTTTTTTGAGGACTCTCCACACTGATTTCCATAGTGATTGTGTGGAACTAGTTTATATTACCATCAACAGCATAGAAGGGCTCCATTTATCCCTGCATTCTTGCTAGCATTTGTTGTTTTTTGTGTTCTTGTTGATAGCCATTCTGCCTGGGGGAAGATGGAATCTCAGAGTTATTTTGATTTGCATTTCCCTGATGGCTAAAGATGCTGAATGTTTTTTTCATGAACTTATTGGCCATTTATACTTTTTCTTTTGAGATGTCCCTATTCATTTCATTTGTCTTCTTGTTTGGGTCATTTGCTTTTTGGGCCTAATTTTTTTAGTTCTTTATTCTAGCTATTAGTCCTCTATTAGAAGAGTAGTCAGCAAAAAATGTTTTCCCTGTCTGTAGGTTGTCTCTTCACTCTGTCGATTATTTCCTCTGTTGTACAGAAGATTTTCAGTTTAATATAATCCCATTTGTTAATTCTTGGTGATAGTTCTTGTACTATTAGAATTCTGTCCTGGAAGTCTTTGTTTTATGCCCATGTCTTCCTGTTTTTTTCTTCCAGTAGTTTCATGTTTCTATGTCTAGGTCTTTGATCCATTTTGATGTGATTTTAGTACAGGTGAGAGATATGGGTCTAGTTTCATTCTGCATGTGGATAACCAGTTTTTCCAGTACCATTTGTTACAGAACTGTCTTTTCTACAGTATATACTTTTTTTTTTTTTTTTTTGAGCTGGGTATCGAACTCGGGGCCTTATGCTTGCAAGGCAAGAACTCTAACCACTGAGCCAAATCCCCAACCCCTCTACAGTATATACTTTTAACTCCTTTGTCAAATAATTAGATGACTAAAGGTACATGGGGTAGTTTCTGTGTTTTGTATTCCATTGGTCTGTATATCTACTTTTGCTCTAGTACTATGCTGTTTTCATTACTATGGCTTCGTAGTATACTTTGAAATGTAGGATAGTAATGCTTCCCACTTTGCTCTTTTTGGTCAACATTGCGTTGGCTTACTCTGGATCTCCTGTGGTTCCTCATAAATTTTAGGATTTTCCCCCCTCAGTTCTGTGAAGAATATTGTTGGTACTTTGGTTGAATTGCATTCAATGTATATATCATTTTTGGCAATATGACCATTTTGGTGATATTAGTTCTACCTGTCCAAGAACAGTGGGTGTCTACATTATTGAATGTTCTCCTTTAATCGCTTTCTTCAGAATTCTCTAGTCTTCATTATAGAATTCTTTCACTTCCGGGGTACAGTTGATTTTTAGCTGTGTAATTTTTTTTGCAGATTCCTTAAATATATATGATTGTTTTCCTGATTTCTTTTGCAGTGGATTCATTTTTCATATGGGAATGCTGTACCTCCCCCCGCCTTTTTTTGAGACAGAGTCTTGCTATGTAGTTCATAGTTGGCCCTGAACTCACTGTATGACCTTGAAGTCGTGGTGAACCTTCTGCTGCAACCTCCCAAGTGCTGGGATTATAGGCATGTGCCATCATGCCTGGATACTATTGATTTTTGTGTATTGATTTTGTGTCCTGCCACTTTGCTGAACTTATCAGTGTTAAGAAACTTCTGGTGGAGTTGTCTGGGTCTTATCAGGGCCATATCATCTGCAAATAAAGATAGTTCAACTTCTTCCTTTCTTATTCATATTCCTTTTATTTCTTTCTCTTGCCTGATTGCCCTGATTCAAGTTTTGACTGTTATATTGAACAAGAGTGGTGAGAATGGACTCCCTCGTCGTATTCTGATTTTTATTTTTTATTTATTTATTTTTTATCGTATTCTGATTTTAGAGGGAATGCTTTCACTTTATCCCCATTCAATATGATATTGGCTGTGGATTTATCATATGTGACTTTTATTACTTTGAGATAAGGTCTTTTTATACCTATTTTCATCAGGGTTTTCTTTTTTTTTGGTGCTGGGGATTGAACTCAGGGCCTTGTATTTGCTGGGCAAGCAATCTAACCACTGAGCTAAATCCTCAATGACCAGGGTTTTTATTTTAATTTTTTATTATATCATGAGATCATAAGGGATTGTGTCCAACGCCTTTTCTTTGTCCATTGAGATGATCATATGGTTTTTATCCTTGATCCTATTTATATAGTGTGTTACATTTATTGATTTATATATACACCATCTGTCCCTGGAACGAGGCCGACTTAATCATGATGTATGCTCCTTTTAATAATTTGTTGGATTCTGCTTGCAAGTATCTTGTTGAGAACTTTTGCATCTATATTCATTATGGATATTGACCTGTAGTTTTCTTTTTTGGTTGAATCCTTGTTTGGTTTTGGAGCAGGATAATGCTAGCTTCATAAAGTGAGTTTGGCAGTGTTTCTTTGCCTTCAGTTTTACGAAACAGTTTAAGGAGTTTTGATGTTAGCTTTTCTGAAGTTCTGATAAATTTCAACAGTAAATCCATCAGGTCATGGCCTTTTCTTAGATGGTAAGAGTTTTAATTATTGCCTTACTTATTGCTCTATTCAGGGTTTTTATATATTCTTGGTTCAATGGTTCAAATTTGTTGTTGTTGTTGTTTTTGTTTTTGTTTTTGTTTGATGCTGGAAATCGAACTCAGGGCCTTGCTCTTGCTAGGCAAGCACTCTAACCACTGAGCTAAATCCCCAGCCCCTTCTTGGTTCAAACTTGCTAAGTCATATGTGTCTAGGAATTTATCCATTTCTTCCAGATTCTCCAGTTTACTCAAATATGTTTTCAAAATAGTTTTATATAGTCCTTTGAATTTCAGTGTCTTGTAATTCCACCTCTTTCATTTCCAGTTGCACTGATGTGAATCTTTTATTTCCTTCTTTTGATAAGTTTAGTTAGAGATTTATTGTCTTTATCTTTTCAAAGAACCAACTTCTTTTTTTTGAGTTTTTAAGGCGAATCGCTTTACAATATTTTCTATAATGTAAACACAATTTCTTCCATACTATGATAAACATATATTCTGTTACCTTTTTCATAGTTCACCAAATAAGACATCTGAATTAAATTTATGTTTTGCCTTAAATATTCTCAAATATATTCATGTTGTTGGAATTTCAATCTTAATGCTATGGTATTTCTTTTAAGGGTAACTTCTGATCAGTGGGTAAATTCCTGCTTTTCGCTAGTCAACCATTTTTCTTTTTCCTTTTTAATGGTCCAAAAAGTTTATTTGGAAAGTACAGAGTGAATGGGTAAGGAAGAGGGGCTGTGGATTTAGCTCAGCGATTAGAGTGCTGAGGCCGTGAGTTCGATCCCTGGCACCAAAGGGGGGAAAAAAAAAAGTGTGGGAGAAACCCACACTGCAGAGAGAACTTGGGCCAAAGAAAGAGAAAAAGAGGGTAAAAGCAAAAATAAAGTACTATTGTGCAAATGCGTGAGACCTCAACTCTTTTTCTTGATCTTGCTCTCTGGATCCATGAATGCTGGACTGTTCAATGGATTTATAGTAAATTTCCAAGATGGAGATTTTTTGTTTATTGTTTGCCTGAAATCTTAGCTTGTATTTATCTTATTAAACAAAAAATATGCTCCAAAAATGCCCACAAGTTTAGCTATTAAAATTTCTTTAAAGATCTTTGCCAGTGTTTCTTTGGTGCAGATCAGTGGAGATGAACCTATGGCGCACGTGTTGTTTTTCTTTTAAGACGAAAGATGTTTATGTGTGAGTTTGAGTTACTTTTTTCTAAAACCTCAGTATTCAAGTTTAATTGCAGTGTTGGCACTTTGCGATAAATATGTGAGTTTTTGGTTGCTGTTTGAACATTCGGTCTCTAAAAGGTTCACCATCACTGGTGTAGAACATCTTGAAGTGTGTACACTTGGCAGCGTATGCTCCTAAAAGAACCAACTCTTTGATAGATTCATTAATCCGTTGTGTTGGTTTGTTTTAGCCACAATTTCTTTTTTTTTTCCCCCCTCAATTCATCTCTGGTCTTTATAATTCCGTTCCTTCTTTAAATTTGGCATTCAGATTGGTCTTACTTTTCTTTCATATTGAGATGCGTCATTAAGTTACTTGGTATCGTTGTGTTTTTCTAACGTGGGTACTCACTGCTATAAACTTCCCTCTTAGAACTACTTTCATTGTGTTCCACAAAATCTGGTATGTGGTATTGTCACTGTCATTTAATTAAAGGAATTTTAAAATTTCTTCTCCTATACCTTCTGTGACCCATTTAAGTGTTCAAGAATGTATAATGTATTTAATCTCCATGTGTTTATGTAGTTTCTGTGATTTCTTTTGCTATTAATTTATAGTTTTATTCCATTATGATCTGAGAGGATACAAGACATTATTTCAATTTTTATGTTTTTATTTAAAAATATTTTATGGCCTAAGATACGATTTTGGAGAAACTTCCATAGGCTGCTGAGAAGAATGTGTATTTTGGTGTTATTAGATGAAATATTCTATAGATATTAGTTAAATCCATTTGTTCTGTTGTGTGGTTTAATTCTGATATTTCTTTTATTTTTAATATTTTTTGGGGGGGTCTGACCTAGTTGTTAGAAAAGGTTATTAAAGACCCTCACTACTGTGTCAGTTTCTATTCCTTTTATGTCAAGTAGTTTTTGTTTTATGAAATTGGGGGCACTGACATTTGGTACGTGTATATTTAAAATTGTTATCTCTTCTTCATGAATTATTTCTTTTACCAATTCATAGTGACCTTTTTTGTCTCTTCTGACCAATTTTGGTTTGAAGTCAACTTCATCAGAAATGAGAATAGCTACTTCTACTTGCTTTTGAGGTCCAGCTGCATGGAATATTGTTTTTCTTCCTTTTATTTTCACTGTATGTGTTTCTTTGTGAATGAGTTGAGTCTCTTGCAGGCAACTTATAGTTGTGTTGTGTTGTGTTTTTTGATTCAGTCTGCCAATCTGTGTCTTTTGATTATCGAGGTAAGACCATTTACATTGAGTGTTATTATTGGAAGGTAATTACGGAATTCTCTCATTGAGGTACTCCATTCTTGCAGTTAGAAATTATCTTTCTTTTGGTCTCCTTGATGGTGTTGACCTTGTTGTTTGTGTTTAGGATTTTCTCGAGTATTTTCTGCATTGCTGGCTTGGTTGTCATGAATTTCTTTAGTTTCTATTTGTTGTGGAAGGTCTTTATTTCTCATCAATTTTGAAGAATAATTTTGTAGGATGTAGTAATCTGGGTTGGCAATTATTTTCTTTTATGACTTGAAAAACTTCACTCCAAGCTCTTGTAGTCTTTAGGGTTGTGTGGAGAAATCTGTTACTCTGGTACTTTGTCTTTATAAGTTATTTTGTGATTTTCAGCACATATGCACAGATTTTTGCACTCAGGATTCTGGATCTGTGTTACAGACCACAACCAAAGCTGTCATTTTCAGTCAGGAAGAATGTTACCTGTCAGAGAGATACAAAATAATTTAGGAATAAATTTTTTTCCATGTGCAATTGT
The DNA here is from genome assembly GCA_004026905.1 of Hystrix cristata. NCBI lineage: Eukaryota > Metazoa > Chordata > Mammalia > Rodentia > Hystricidae > Hystrix > Hystrix cristata. The sequence continues at coordinate 33,739 of PVJO010005009.1, read as the reverse complement.
ATCCTACTATATGAATGTAAATGGACACTTTGGAATATGGATGTGATTATATACTTTTTAATGATTACAACAATGATTGTTGAAAATCAGTGACACATTTGTTACAGAGCATAACTGTATTTACAGTGTATTTTAAGAGACATACTCACAACTACCTGATGAGTAACATATTCCCAATAAATTTATATAGTGGTAGGGTTGGCAGAATGCTTGCTAGACAAGACCCTGAGTTTGATCCCCAGCACCCAAAAGAAAAAAAAGATTTATATAGTGGTAAAGAATTGCATACTTCCTGTAGACATTTTATAAGTGCATATTATGTCACAGCATAGATCTTTTTTTTTTCTCTTTTAAACAAAAAGGAAAGCTGTAGGGCAGGTGACAGAACAGGAGAAAATAATTATGCATTCCCATGTGTTCTTTCTCTTTATATATACACCAATTCAAGAATATTCAGAATATCTGAAAGACCTCTATCATTAATAAAACAAAAAAACAGTGCAGTAAGTCAAATAGCCAAGAGAGTTGGATAATTACTTCATGAAAGAGGATGTCAGTAGAATCAGTGAACATGTGAACAGATTTCTTTAGGAACATGCAAACAAAATCCATGCTTCGGTACAATTACACACTTAGCAGAAATGCTAAAATTGAAATGATAGACAATATAAAATGATACTGAAGATGTAGAGGAACTGTTACTGTAATATGTTGTTGATGGAATTGTGAATTGGTATACCACTTTGGTGAAAGTTTGTACTACCTATTAAATTTGAATTACATATATCTTTTGCCCCAGTAATTTCATTGTTAGTGGTGTCTGTGTATTAGTGTTTATTTTAGAGAACCCTATGTACATACCCACCAGAAGATGTATACTGGAATATCAGTAACATTATTTGCAACAGTCACTTGGAATAAATCAAAGGTCACCAACTTATGACTAGATTCATATTTATATGAGAGAATATTAAAAAGGAATGAAAATCCTTGAGCTTCAGCTATATGATTCATCACATTTATTTATTTATTTATTTATTGCAGGGGGTGCTGGGGATCGAACTCAGGGGCTTGTGCTTGCTAGGCAAGTGCTCTACCACTTGAGCTAAATCCCCAGCTCCCGATTTATCACATTTAAATCTCACAAAAATATTGAAGGAAATAAAGGTAAACCTCAAAGTATATATACTATATAGTTACATATTTTTTAAAAGTTTTTTTTAAATTTTTTTATTTTTGTTAGCTACTTGTTTATACATTTAAAAAACTTTTATATAGGGATGAACGCCCATGTTTTACAAAACTAAAACCCTGTAAGGAAATGATTGCCATAAATACAGTAATAGTATTTGTCCCTGGACAAGAGGGATGTGTTTGGAAGGCTTTTGGAATTCCAGCAGTATTCTGCTTTTGTACCTGGGCAATGGGTACTCTGGTGTTTTCTTTTTTAATAATGCTTGCAATGTATATTGTCACTTACATTTTCTGTATGAGTTCTATATTTTTCAAAAAATTTTTTTCTAAAAATATGTCTTAACAAAATTCAAACAACTTCCAAGTTAGAAACATTCCAGTCATTAAATTTCATTTTAAATCATCTGAGTATTTCTGGTTGTAATATTTTAGAATCTTTTCACTGTTAGTAATTAAGTATTTAAATACTGTGGGAACACAGTGGTGTTCTACCTCATATTGGCATGGGAGAGTTGATAGTACACATCTCTTCCCAGCTCCATGTTTAGTGATTAGTGGGTTCAAATTAGTGGGTGTCGGGGGCTGGGGATTTAGATCAGTGATTAGAGTGCTTGCCTTGCAAGCACAAGGCCCTGAGTTTGATCTCCAGCACCCCCTCAAAAAAAGAAAAAAAAAATTAGTGAGTGTGGGAGTAGGAACACCACGGAAATGGGCCAAACCTACAAGATTTGATCCACCTCTCAGATACTGGTTTTCAAACATTTATTAGCACTTGTCTATGCTATTTGCTGTGTACATAAGAGGTATATAAAGAAAAATACTGTTGACTAAATATTTGCTAATTTATCTCATGTTCATGCAAGTGGCAAGAGTTTAGATAAAATTCACTAAAATGAACCTCTTAGAGAAAGAAATTATATATATATACATAAATCTATATAAGCATATATATAAATATACCGGTATATAATCGCATATACACATATATGAAATTTTTTAGTGAAAGGCATGGTAACAATGGCTCAGTGTGAATTCTGGTGTCATATTGTTTCAGTTTGAATTTCCGTTTACTCTTCAGCGATTTAAATTTCAGCAAATTATTTCTTGTCTTTGAATTTTACCATTAAAATCAAGATGTTAACAATACCAACTAAAAATCAGTTAATACAAGTAAAATATTGGGTATAGTGGGTACTCAAATTTTGTTGTTTAGAAATCATGTCCTTATTGTGAAATTTTTTCACACATACCTCATAGAGATGCTGAGAAATCTTTAGTTGCCTTCTATTGGAATGTAAGTGCTAAATAACTATTTGGAATATCTTCAAGATGATATTTTATTATTTTATTTGTAGGTGATTCCTCCTAAGGAATGGAAGCCAAGGCAGTGCTATGATGACATTGATAATTTGCTTATTCCAGCACCGATTCAGCAGATGGTCACAGGGCAGTCGGGACTCTTCACTCAGTACAACATCCAGAAAAAAGCCATGACCGTGAAAGAGTTCAGACAGCTGGCTAACAGTGGCAAGTGAGTAGATTCAGTCTGCTATTTTATTTCTTTCAAATACATATGTGACCATGATGAGGAGCTTAAAATGAAAAACAGGAATCTCCTGTATATCTCTTTCAGTTCTCATTTAACTGTTTTTTTTTCTTTAGGTGGTTACCTACTAACATTTAGTTTGCAGCTGAGAAAATATTGGGCCACATTTTGTTATCTCACTTTATCTATAAGTGAATCTTTCTATCATTTAGTTGGCATGAATTTTTGATTCTATACAATTCGTCTTTTTTAGGTGAAGTTTTCTTCATGTGACAGTATTTGTAAGCCACACACAGATACACACACATGAAAATTAGTAATTTTAAAACAAAATCTTGAGTGAATTGAAAGGCCATCATTATTAGTTATTTATTGCTGGGTAAGAAATTATTGCAAAATTTTAGCAGCTCAAATCAACTCATTTTATGAAGGTCAGGACTCTGGGAGTGGTGTGGTTGGGTGGTTCTGGCTCACAGTCTCTCATGAGGTTGTACTTAGGAGTTGGCCTGGGCTGCTGTCATCTGCACAGTTAACTGTCGGGAACAGCCTCTTCAACAGTGCTTCCCTTGTGAGACTGTGGGTTGGAGTCCTCAGTGCTTTCTCACATGGACTGTTCTTCATGTTGTGGTAGCTGGTTTCTTCTGGAGTGAGTGATCCAAGAAGAGTGCTATCAAGATGGAAACCCCAGTACCTTCTCATGTTTATTCCAAGCCAGTTGCTAAGTACAGCCTATCCTAAGAGGAGGAGAATAAAGTTCTACTTCTTAAAGGGAGAACTATTGAAGAATTTGTGGATATATTTAAAATTCATCAAGTATATTCTAGATATTAGTACTCTGTCGTAAGAATAGCTGGCAAAAATTTTTCCTGTTCTGTAGATTGTCTCTTCGTACTGTTGTTTGTCTCCTTTGTTGTACAGAAGCTTTTTAATTTGATGTGACCCCATTGTTGATTCTTGGTATTATTTCTTATGTCATTGGGATTCTCTTCAGAAAGTCTTTGCTTATGCCTATGTCTTCAAGAGTTCTATCTATTTTACCTTCCAGCAAACTAAGTGTTTCTGTTTTAACATTTAGGTCTTTGGTCTGTTTTGATTTTGGGCATAATATTAGACTGATACATGCAAGCCCATCCATATTTATAGCAGCACAATTTATAGTAGCTAAATATAGGCTGGAAACAGCCTGAATGTCCATCAACAGTTGAATGGATAAAGAAAATGTGGTAGTTACATAATGGAGTACTACTCTGCAGTAAAGAAGGATAAATTTGAGGCATTAGTGGGTAATTGAGACCATAATGTTAAGTAAAATAAATCAGACTCACAAGTTTAAATATCATGTGGTTTCTCTTATATGAGAAACCCAAAATATAAACCAAGAGCAAAATACAGGATAGATAATAGGAAGTCAGAAGAGCTTTCTCAAATGAGAAGGAAACCAAGAGATGGAGTAGGGGGAGGGAAAGAAGGGAAAAAGGATTAAAAACCAGAATCCAAGAAAAAAAAGGAAATAGAGCTTTTTCAAATAGGAAGGGAATCAAGAGTTGGAGGGAGCAGGGAGGAATTGAAGGGGAAGGGGACAAAAATGAATTAAGATATGTTAATTACATGTACAAATTGCTCATGCTAATCATTATGTACTAAAATATGTACTTATAAAAATATGTAATCAAAATAAAACAAAAAATCATTACTTTTTAGTGAAGGGCCCAGGTGAAAACATTAGTTTGACGTAAACCAAACTCAGAAGGCGAAGCAAAAATATGGTTGTCCGAATTCTCTGGATGGGTGTGAATGAGAATAAGTCTTTGGCTGGATTTAGCTGCTGTCTTTTTTGTGGGGGAGGGAGTGTCAAAACAGTCTTACTGTGCAGTGCAGGCTGGCTTTGAACTTGCTAAGTAACACAGGCGGGCCTCAAACTCATGGTCCTTATGCCTCAGGCTCCTGAGGGCTGGGATTACACCCATACCTGGTATAGACTCTAAACTTTAAAAAAAATATTATATTTGACATAGTACAGTAAACACATAATGGTATGTAACTTGATGAATTTTACCTCTCTCTGTTTCTACTGTGGAGCATTCTGGCTATGCCAAAGGAATTAAAGATCTTACGTTTAATTTCAAACCCTTTTGGATTTTTTTGGAAAACTTAGTAGACTCCTTTTATATCTCATCAGAATATGATGCTTTTGGGTTGGGAATGTAGCTCAGTGGTAGAGAGCTTGGCTAGCATGTGCAGGTTCTTGGACATACAATGCTATTGAAACGAGAGTGCAGAGGACATTTTACCTAGACTGTACTATACCTACTATATGCTGCTGTCCATCTCATAGGACCCATTCCCAGTGTTGCTTTAAGTGATTTCTTAGTTCACTGAGTGGAACTTCTGTTTGGTTAACTTGCTATTTCCAGGGATAATTTATAAGAGTAAGCAGATTATACTTAATAAAAACATTATTTAATACTCTTGATAATCGAGAGTACGCAGGAAAGCTAAAATGTGGTTTTGAGGGAAGATAAGGCTTCAGTAGTTGTTAGGAATGGAGAAATTTCAATTTGTGGATGCTATCAAAATGGAGTTTTGAAGGATGGTCAGAGTAATTTTTTACCAGTTACAAAAGTAGCACCAGTGTTTATTTAAAAATTCAAAAATTATAGAAATGCCTAATTTTAATTCATAGGGACAATCATAGTTAATGATACATGATGATTTTAAATGCTGTTAAAAATTGAGCCTTGAAATCCTATGTTCTCTTGTTGTAGAGAAACTTCGATAATTGCCACCAGGCCATTTGATTATCCTACTGTGGAATCTGTTTTCTATTTTTGAGGGAATTTATATTTCTAGGTACTAATTTTATTCATATCTCTGTTCAGTTTTCACTTGGGTAGCTTGATTATAGATTGACTCTTCCTGAAGATAGCCGTTCAGGTGGCATTGTCTGTCCTCTACACCAGACAAAGCTGGGTACAGTATGTGGGATATGGTAGGTATTTTTATAGTACATATCAATTGAAATAAACAGCATCGTGAAAGCTAAAATGTAGCTCAAGTGGTATAAATTATTGGCAGATTATAAAGATTTATTTATTGACAGAACATACCTTCTTTTCTTTTTTCCTTTTTTTTCTGCTGGACAACAGTTGAACCCAGGACCTCCACATTGAACTACTTCTTGGCCCTTTTTATTACTATTTTTTTGAGACAAGAGCTCACTTAGATGCTGATTTTCATAGGCGGGCTTGAACTTGCTCTCCTTCTGCTTCAGTCTCCCGGAGTCTGGGACTACAGATGTGTGCTACCACACCTGGGTCAAAGAGTGTACATTTCTTGATACTTTTTTTTTTTCAAACAAGAAAATTTATTGGTACATTTTAGGTATGCATAATGATTGCATTCATCATAGTTAATTTGTACCTGTATATGATATATCTTGTTTTGTTTTCTCTTCCCTTCCTCTCCCCTCCCTTCAACTCCTCTTCCCATCCTTATTTACAGCAGCTTTCTTTAGATTTTTCATTTTTTTCTCTTTTTCTTTTCCTTTTCTCTTTCTTCCTCCCCCTGCCAGTTCTCCTTCCCACTTGAACATTTTCTTTCCTTTTCACAATATCTATTATACATATTCCTCCCTGTTTACACTTTTGGTTTCACACATCAGAGAAGCAGTGAGATATTTACTCGTGCATGTCTGATGTATTTCACTTAAGAATATGTTCTCAAGGTGCATCCATTTACCTAGAAATGTCTCAAGCTTATCCTTTTTTATGGCAGAGTAGTACTCCATTGTATAAAAAAAACATGTCTTCTTTACCCATTCATCAGTTGCTGGGTATTTGGGTTGTTTTCTAAGATTTAGCTATTACAAACTGTGTTGTTGTTAACATGGGTGTGCATATATTGCTGTGGTATGATGCTTTTAATTCTTCCAGGAAGATACCAAGAAGAGGAATAGCTGGGTCAGATGGAACCTCTAGGAATCTCCACACTGATTTCCACAATGATTGGACCAGTCTACACTCCCACCAACAGGGGGGGAGGGTTCTTTTTTTCCCACAGCCCCGCCAGCATTTGTTATGGTTGGTTTCTTGATAATAACTCTTCTTTCTGGAGTGAGTTGGAAGCTCAGCATTCTTTTAATTTGCATCTCTCGAATGACCAGTGATGTTGAACACTTTTTCGTGTATTTATTTGCTGTTTGTACTTCATCTGAGAAGTATATATTAATTTCATATGCGTATATAGTCATTTCAGATTCCCATTTTTGGATTGGGTCTTTAAATTGGGGGTTCTGATTTTTTTGAGCTCTTTATATATTCTAGATGTTAGACCTTTGTCTGAGGAAGAGCTGGCAAAAATTGTTTCCCACTCTGCGGGTTGTCTCCTCACTCTGTTTATTTGCAGATGACAGTATACTTACTCTACAAGGAAAATACCAAAAACTCCATCAAAATACTTCTAGATTTAATAACCAAATCAATAGCATAGCTGGAGACAAGGTCAGCACTCAGAAATCAATAGCATTCCTGTATACAAATAACAGACTCACTAACAGAGAAATTAGAGAAGCACACCGTTCACAATAGCATCGAAAAAAATGAAATATTTAAGAATAAATCTAACAAAGCAAATAAAAGAAATTTACATTGCAAACTGCAGTACTCTGAAAAAGGAGATTGAAGAGGATATCAGAAAATGAAAGGGTATTCCTTATTCTTAGGTAGGAATAACCAACATAGTGAAAATGGCCATACTTTTTAAATTACTATACAGATTTAATGCAATTCTGGTCCAAATACTAGCAATGTACTTCACAGAATTAGAGGAAAGAATCATAAAATTTATTTGGAATCAGAAGAGACCAAGAATAGAAGAAACCGTTCTGGGCAACAGGGGCAAGGTGGGGGCATTACAATCCCTGACTTGAAATTATACTTTAAAGGTACTGTGATAAAAACAGCATGGTACTGACAAAAAGACAGACCCGAGGATCAATGGAACAAGTTAGAAGATGCAGAAACAACCCCCAAAACTCTCAAACACCTCATCTTCGACAGAGGAGGCAAACATTCATTGCAAGAAAGCCTCTTTGATAAACAGTGCTGGAAAAGCTGGCCTCCCACATACTGAAGACTAAAACTAGACCCACGTCTCTACCCGTGTACTAAACTAAAATCGAAGTGGATCAGAGAGTTAAACATTAAAACAGAAACACTAAATTTCCTGGAAGATAGAACTCTTGAAGACATAGGTAGAACTCTAGAAGACATAGGTGTAGGCAAAGACTTTTATGAACAAAACTCAGATTAATTTGGATTAATTTTATTATATATTAAATTATTTCTGAAGCTTATATTTTTATATTTCCTCTGCCACTTTCATGTGGAGATTTATTTCAAATCTTAGCAAAATAGGTTTCTAAGATCAAGCCAAGGGCCCTGCTTGTCTTTAGAGTTGCACGAGAACCGTGGTCTATATAGTGCTGTGAAATGGTCCTGCGCTGGGGCTGATTTTCATGGGATTTCATTTGTCTCTTTTTCTTTAGTGTGTGCCTTTGTATAGGTACACAGTACGTAATGTGCTCAGTAGGTATAAGCAGTAGAAATGATAGTATGCTTCTATGGGTGATTAAACTACTTGATCAAAAGAAAACTAGAGATTTTGAACATAGCTATAATCTAAAAATGTGCAAAGGTGAATAATGTGCTCTTTTGTGTTGTCTGTGTTACTGATCCGTATTTCCTTCTAGGCATGAAGCCATGTGCTTTACCTAATTATTTGATGGATCCCTGTTGACCGCTCAGCTGCTTTTGTTCCTATTTTATAGAGGTGTAACTGAGTTCCAGGGAGATGAGCTCCCTGCCCAGGGTTATGTGTCTTTAAGTGGCCACACCTGGATCTAGACCCAGGCAGCCTACCCCTGGGCCTACCCCTTGGGCTCTTTGCTGCAGTGGGGAAGGGTTCTGGGCAGGAAGGTGTGCTGGATCCAGTTTCGAGCAAACTGACAATTACATCTCCATTAGGTCCTTTAGGGGTGCAACCTGTAGCCAGGATCCATCAGAATGAGGCATCAGCCAAATGAACTGGTCACTTTTTAGTTTAGAATCAGCAATTATTTCAAATATGGAAGGATTTTAGAATTTAACCTCAGTGAACAATACTAAGCTTTAGCTTTCTTTTTTAAGAGTTACGAATTTTCAAAAGTCAAGGAGGCTCTCTGGAAGCCCTAATAAAAGCCTCTCTGTCCCTCCTGCCCTTTGTGTTCTCCGGTAGTCAACTCTGGGGAGTGGGATGCTTCCTGCATTGTTACCTGATGTGCCCTTTGCTCAGCCTCCTTCGCCTGAACTGGGGCCCCTGGTACTATCTGAACCTGCGAACAGAAGTGGTGGGGTGATACATGTTAAAGGAGCTTCCATGCCCACCGTTTTCATTTTATTTTAGGCTGCCCAGTGAGTCTCTAGTGTTCTGGGTAAATCACAAGTACAGTTATCCAATTAGGTGTTTTGGTATTCTTACTGTGTAAGTAACCAATCTGGGGTTCCCAGTGCATCATGCTTTATGGGGATTGCTGCTACTGCTAAACAACTTTCCTACTTCGTTGCATTATTTTCTCAGTTTGTTTCTTTCTTTGCCTATTATATTTGTGAAAAAAATCACTGTTTTGTTGTGGTAAGATTGTTGTGAAAAATCCAAATAATACAGAAAGGTGAGTTCTTTGATTAGTATGCGAGAAATAACTATAGTATTAATAATTTGGTGTACATTCCTTTCTGGCCATTTAATGTACAATTAGAGATAGCATTTTTTACATCTACAAGATCGTAGCATATACTAATCTGTAACCTGCTTTATTCACTCTGGAACTATTTTGGTGTTGAGATATAGAAAGATATGCCTTACATTAAGCATAGTGGTGCATGCTTGTTATCCCAGTACTTGGGAGGCTGAGGCAGGAGGATCTTGAGTACCAGGCCAGCCTGGACTTCATGGTGAGACCCTGCCTCCAAAAACAAAACAAAAGAAGAAAGATTTACTTTGTGTTTTCTTTGTATTTATTTTTATTTTTACCAGTACATATCTGCAGTACATAATGGTTGTAGTCATTATGGGGAGTTGGTACATGTATGCAATACATCTTAATTCTTTTTACATGCCCTTCCCCTTCTCCACCTATGTTTTATATTTATTAAAGCTAATTATTAGGTGCTGGATTTTAGCTTGTGTTTTCAGTTACTGCTTAGCAAACATCCTGGGTCATATGTCATTGTACGCATCTCCGTGTTGGTAGGATGAATCCCTAGATTTTAAGGCTGAGAGTATATATTTTTTGACTTTTGTTATGTGCTGAAAAATTATGTTCTGTGATGATTATACCAGTTTATACTCCTGCTCTGCTTATACAAGAGCTCTCATCTTTCCCCTTCCATTATTATGTTAAACATTGTCAGTCTAGTATCTGCACAGTGTCTTAGCCTAGTTTTATTTTCTTGGATTTTTAAAATTTTATTTTTTGAGGCAGTATCTTGCTATGTAGTCTAGCCTGTCCTCATACTCATGATCCTCCTGCTTTCAGCTTCCTGAGTACTGGGGTAATAAACGTGTACACCATGATGCTTGGATTTTTAGTGAGGTTGTCTTTTTTCAAAATTTCCATGAAGGTTATGTCTTTTACATATAAATTTATAAATTATTGTTACTGGTTGATTGATTGTGACAGTCTTGCTATGTAGTTCAGGCTGGGTTTGAACTCACTATGTAACCCAGGCTGTTCTTGAACTCGGTCATCCTCCAGCCTCAGCCTCTCAAATGCGGGGATTACAGGTGTGTACCACCACACCCAACTAAAACTTTCTTGTATAACTGGTGTAAAGATTTTAGAAATACTTCAAAAGCTAAAGCAGTGACTTTTAAAAGAACTTTCTGTTTATATTATTGACACTTTTATGAAAGTATTTTTCCTACTAATAAAGAATATAAAGTGATCATACAGAGTTACTTATGAATCTTAAGGGTACTCAGATATCTATGGTCAATACATTTGTGTATTTACTTGTTAGATTGGACAGCATGGGTGCCCGCAATATTTTCCTTTTGATAGAGTTTTGTTTAGAAAGTGATTTGAATCAGATGATAGGAAAAACTTGCAAATTGTCTTACCCAATTGGTTTTTGTTCTTTTTTTTAAATTTATCTTTTGTAGATACTGTACTCCAAGATATTTGGACTATGAAGATTTGGAGCGCAAGTACTGGAAGAATTTAACTTTCGTGGCACCTATCTATGGTGCAGACATTAATGGAAGCATATATGATGAGGTATATTTATATTTATAGTAGATTTCATAAAGGATCATGTGATCATATTGTTTTTGTTACCATTTTAGATAGCTAAAAAGTAGTCATTTGAACTGGGTGTAGTGGCTCACACCTGTAATCCTAGCATTTGGGAGGCTGAGGCAAGGAGGATCTCCTTGAGTTTGAGGCCACCTGGGCTACATAGTGAATTTAAGGCCAGGCTGAACTACATAGTGAGACCCTGTCTCACAAAAAAAAAAAAAAAAAGCCATTTGTTGTGCTTTGGGTGATATACAATTCCTCAAAGTACAGGAGTAAATATAGACTCATCATTAGGATTTCTGCAGCTTCTATTTTTTATTTTGAAACAGGGTCTCTCTCAGTTGCTCAGACTTGCACAAGGTTTGAGCTTTGATACCAAGTGAAGTGGTTTGTTTTTATTTTTTTTGGGTGCTGAGGATTGAACTCAGGGCCTTACACTTGGTAGGCAAGCACTGTACCACTTGAGCTAAATCCCCAACCTGCTCCCCCTGCCCCCTTCTCTAAGACAGAGTTTCACTATGTAGTTCAGACTGATTTGGAGCTAGTGGCAGTCCCCCTGCCTCAACCTCTAAGGCTTCCTGATGTGACACCATGCACAACTATGGCTGAGTTTGGAAGAAAACGTTTTTCTAGTTTACACCTTTCTGTAGCACTGTTCTCAAATTCCACTTCCTTCCTAGCACTTGATATCATCAGTCCTCTGATTTTAGCTGTTCTGTTGGGCTTTAAAACTGCATTTTGGTGTATTCTCTTTAGGTTCATTGGCTGTTTGGATTTCATCTTAAGTGAAGTGTCTGTTCAATCCTCTTATTCACTTACCTTTTTGTTATGCTTTTCTTATTGTTTTATACCTCTTTATAAGAGATACTACATAATTTCAATTTTTTTTTTTTTTTTTGAGTCAACACCTCACTATATTGTTCAGGTTGGCCTGGAACTTGTGGTGATCCTCCTGCCTCAACCTCCCAAGTGCGAGGATTATAGGTGTGTACCACCACACTTGGCCTCAAATTTTTAATTCAGATTTCTAATTGTTGGTCAGTGCTATTAAAATTCTTATTTTTGGAGGTGAATTGAATATTAGACAACATTTTGGAATTACTGTTGAATTAGATGTGGCGGTGGCATGATGGCTATATAATTTTTTGTAACTGACTGAAGATGGACCTTGAAATATATTAGGGAAAATAGCATGAGGCCTAGGATTTGTTTTTAAAATTCTTTAGAAAACAAGCTGCAAAGGATATAGAAGATAGGCAACTATTTATTTTGAAGTTAGGTAGATACATTGTGTTTTAAATATGTATGTATTTGAAATATTAACAAAGTTAAAGAAAAAACAGCCTTTATTATCTTTCTGGGTTTTTATTAGTAATGTGGTGAGAATTTATTGTTTATTAAAATAGGTTGTACTGATGTAAGGAAATTGGAAAATATACAAAAACCTCAAGAAAGTAAAAATTGCTTATAAGCATACTGAACAGAAATAGAAAAAAACTCTTTATACAGTACTTTCCTTTTGATCTTTCGTATATGTGTATATATGTATATGAGTGTATGTTTGCTTATGTGTGTTTCCCACTGAAGAGCTGTGGAAGTTTTAGCCAGTTTTTTGTTTTTTTTTGGCACCAAGAATCGAACTCAGGGCCTCATGCTTGCGAGGCAAACACTCTAAGCACTGAGCTAAATCCCCAGCCCAGTTTTTTGGTTTTTGAAGCATTTGCAGCATTGCTTTCCAGAAGGATCATTTATTTTATTCTAGCACCAGCATATCTAGTCTACCAGTTTCAAATTATACCTTGGATTAAACAGTTGGTAGTTTTTTGTATTTCAGTTCCAGGAATCATTTCCTTATTTTTTCTTTAGTGATACTGTATCTCTTAAAAGATTAACATGTTGTTACTAATCTTTGGGAAAATGAGTAGTAGTATAGGATGGAGATGTAGACATAGGGATGAGGCCAAGAGCAGCTTCTAGTGCCTAGAATCGCATCTGGGAAGGGCACTGTAGCAAGTAGAACATGTAGGAAGTGATCAGTGATAAAGGGGCATGGCAGATGGCAGTGGGCTTATTGGAAACATGTATGTGAGTTTCATAGTTTTAGGTTATACCATCAATGGAACTATTTCAGTTTATTTTAGCACCAGCCTTATCTAGATTACCAGTTTCAAGATATACCTTGTATTAAATGGCATCTCGCTTATTAAACTCACTTTTGTGGAATTTCCAGTGAGATAGATGAAACAGAGTATGTATTACTAGATGAAATTTGATGAAACTTGGATCCCAGAGAGCTTAAATTGCTTTTATGCTTGATGAAACTTGGATCCCAGAGAATTTAAATTGCTTTTTCCGAAGTCGTGAAGCCAGTAGAAGGGCTGCTGAATGCTCTTATCCCCTTACACTAGTTTTAGAGAAGCAATCATGCATAGTCAGTCTCATTGTTGTAGTTAGCTTTCTCTTGTTGTTGAGACAAAATACCCAACACCCAAAGTTAAGGAAAGAGAGGTTTATTTAGCTCACAGTTCGTAGAAGTTTCAGTCCACACTCAGCTGGATCCAAGGCAGGGTGGCAGGGCAGACAGGCAGAAGGTAGCAAGGTAAGAAAGGGAAGGTCCCTTATGTCTTGTTGAGGCTATCCAGTTTAGGGTGAGTAGCACTCCCATCCTTAATCCTAGCATCCTTAATCCTAGTATCACATCCTTGATCCCAGCAGAACTATGCCAAACCAATTAGAAGTCTAATCACACACTCTAGATCCAGCCACCTCTGATCCAGCCTCGTCTTAGCACATGTGGCTTTGAGGGGACATTTAGGCACAAACAATATAACTCATCCTTGTGGAAATGTGTCAGACTATGTTTTTGTCAACTATATATTGCCCCCAAGCTAACGGTCATTTTGTACCTTTTCCGAGGTTTCTTTTTTTTTTTTTTTCCCCTGTGGTTTCTTTCCTGTGGTATTGTGGCAAATGTTCAGGCCTCTTCGGGAGGGATTGAGCTGAGGGACCACCCAGATCCTGGACTGAGAAGTTGCATGTCTGATTGCTCCAAAATAAATTTAAAAATTTATTTTTCCAAAACACCTCTTTGGATCAGTTACCTTTTCATTCCATTCTTTATTCATACATAATTAAGAGGAGCTGCATATCTGGGGTTATTTTCAGAATAATTGCCATAAAAATGTTCTACATTAGCCCTCTGAGTTTGATAATAAAATAGAATAATCATTGCAAAGATGAAGTTGATGGAGTTTGGTTTACCAGTTTATTGCTTGCATTTGAAGACCAGTATTCTTTGGCACTGCTTTAAGGGAACATTAACTTTAGACTTCAGATTTGAGTAAATTTAGTTATTAAAATCCAATAAACAAAATCCAGTGATTTGTAAACATGCAGTTTTAAAGCATCCTCCTACCCTACCGTTCTTAAAATTGAGAATCTGTCATTGTGGGAGGACCTATATATAAGGCTTTTTTTTTAATGGAATTTCTACAGTCTCTGAGGGAGCGTTTATCAGCCCTTAAGAGGAGCTGACATTTTTACTGGTTCTGTAGCATGAAAACATGAGAGAAGTGTTGTGGACTACTGCTGGTAAACTAAACAAATCACACACAAGACACCTTAATGCAAACACATGCAAAATACTTGTATTTATCCCCTTGATGTGGATAGAGAATAAAAGAAAAGGAGTGCGTTAATGGCAGTGATGGAGAGTGAATGTGATAATAACAGTAACTGTCAGGAATATTTGAAGTCATTGTGATTGGTGTACATTGAACAAGCCTGTATTTTGTTTAGCTGTTGTAACTTTACATTGTTGATTTCTTTGGTTCAGTATTTAAATTGTACAGAGAACTTACAGAGAACTGGTTCTGTGGTTCACAGCATTATTTTGAATGGAATTATAGAGTCACCATACTGTAGTTGTATTTCTCCCGTCATTTCTACTTATGGCTGTTTCCTTTTATCTTAAAAGAACTGTTGGGAAAACATAGCTTTTTGTGTTTGGAGTGGGAGTTCTTGGAGAGGGTAGGAAAGACAGCTTGTTCAGTGTACAAAGATGGATAAAGATCTTGGTTCTCAAGTAGTTCACAAACTTAGAGGGGCAGAAGCAGCATTTAGCCTTTCCTTGCTAGGAAATGGAGAAGGGTCTGGAAATACCAGGGCTTGTGGCCTGGCCTCTCTTTGATTCTGTTACTTCTCTTAAGCTTGATTTTTTTAGGTTCACCTAAAATCTCAGTCTCTAGCTTGGGGAATAGCAATGGTAAAGTAACAGTAGCATGTTTTAAGCAAGTTGTTATTTTTAAAGCTGAAATGTCAAAACCATCAAAGGTGTGGGTGACAAAACCCAGCCTTTGGGTGTATGTTGCAGAGCAGGTTTTTTATAATGCAGTTTTATTGGAGAGTAGCTTTGCACATTCATTTACATATTACATGTGGTTGTTTTTAGTACTTCAAGGGCATATTGAATAGTTGTGACAGAACTTCTATGACCCTTAAAGTATTTACCTTTTGGATCTTTGTAGAACAGTTTGCTAGCACTTTAGATAAAGACACACTTATTCATTCTTGGAAAAGGATATTCAAACCAGTTTTTGAAATACATGGGCTATAAATGAATTTCTGAATGTGCTCAGGAGAAATGGATTCATATAATTGACTATATTGATTAATTGCAACAATTCTATTGGAGTGCTTGGGAGTTCAGTAAACCTCTGTAGTTAAAGAAGTTCTTAGGAATAGAACTACAGATAGTCCTGGTGCACCACAGATGATTCCTTGACAACAAAAACATAGGCATAAGAATCTTAAGATCTGATTTTTTTGGTTTTGTTTCACTGAGGTTGGTCCACTGATAAAGTTTTAGTTAGCTTTTTCTAACAGTCTAGACATGTAAAAAGTTAGTCCTTTCTAATAAGCATGAAATTTTTTTTAGGAAACAAAACAAACACAAGGAAAACTGAAAGATAAGGGCAGAGGGGAAAAATAAAGTCCTGTAATGGTGGGGTGATGTGATTAAGACCCATGAAAGTTAAGAGATAGCCATAGAAAAAATTGACTTACTCACTTACTTACTTGATTGTTTATTTTTGGGCGCTGGGGATTGAACCCAGGGCCTTGTGCTTACTAGGCAAGTGCTCAAGTGCTCTACCACTGAGCTAAATCCCCAACTCCCCAAAAATGTATTTTTTATTTTTATCTTTATTTTTTACTTTTTTGAGGATAGGGTCTGTCTGTGTAGCCCAGGCCTTGAACTCATGGTGATCCTCCTGCCTCAACCTCCAGAGTGCTAGGATTACAGGGATGCACCACTGTGTGTGACTAGAAAAGATATTTGAGATGACCAGTGGCTCTGTGTTCCTCTCTCAGCCTTTGAAGGCAGGGCTGCATCTCTGTTCTCGGTGAGAGGGGAGAATAGATGTCAGCATTACCTGCACTAGTGCAGTGACAAAGTAAGTCATTCAGGCTTGTGCCCTTTGCTGTCTGGGGCTGCATTTCTAGCAGTCTCTATCTTTCATGTAATGATGACCCTCTTATTGATAGCAATGCCTCATTAAATGGAGATTTACACTAGAAGTTCCACATGCTTTGCTGACTTTGTTATCTCCATAATCCAGAACACCAGAAAGATGGCCTTGTGTATTTTCTGTGTTGAGAAGAGGTTTCTTTGCCAGATTTTCCTTTTGCTGAGTGGTGGCAGATAACTGCTCCTCTAATCCTTCTCTCCCTCCTGCATGGCTCATGCTTTCTCGATTTGAATGCCTTATAGCATAACTGTCTTCATTGGCTCCATGGAGATGATATTTTTTATCAACAAGTTCAGCTTTTCCTCCTTTCAGAGCTTCTATAGAGCAATTTAGCTTTCTTTGGCTGCTAATATCCAGGTACATCTTTCTTTTCATTTGAAATAGAGGTATGAGATGCTATTTCATCGAGATTGAGAGTTTCTTTTGTGTGTAAGCATCTGAGTTTTCTGCTGCTCACCGTGGAAGATGGCTGTACCTTGCTGTGAGGAGTAGCCGCCTTGGCTGTGATCTTGAGCTTGTGCCATCCTTCACTGTAGTTGGATCTGTCACTGAGTCATGCTCCTCCCCCAGTGCTGCTGCTCTAGACCTTTTTGGATATGTACCACCCTCTTCTGTACCACCCTTGCACTCCATAGACTCCTATACTGAGTGTGGTTATTAGTCCACGAAACAAGGAATACTAGTTTTTCAAAATATTGTGTTGGCTGGGGTAACACAGTAAAGCTTTCCAGGAAAAGATCGAGATCTATATAACTCAATTCCTACTTTTTCTAGGCTTTTTTTGGTCTCTGATGCTCACTTTCTTTCCCCTCAGACTTTTCCACATTCTCAGGAGACATTGTGAACAACA
Source organism: Hystrix cristata (assembly GCA_004026905.1). NCBI lineage: Eukaryota > Metazoa > Chordata > Mammalia > Rodentia > Hystricidae > Hystrix > Hystrix cristata. Next base: position 16,286 of record PVJO010005009.1, on the reverse strand, counting down.
ATGGGAAGATGATAGCAGTAACACTCAATACATCTAATACTGTATTGGCAGAGTATTTGACTTATTTGGGCAAACATCAGAGCACCAGCTTAGTGAGACTCATATACAATGAGATGATTCTGTGGTGGACAGCTCAGAAAATTTTTGTTTGGACAGTGAATTTTGGGTAAAATATTTATATTAGTAAAGCATATACTTGGAAAATGGATACAGAAAATGAAGGACATGTGTATTGCTGTACCTCTTCTGCAGTAGACTGGGTCCAGTGATGTCAGCTGCCTTTTGGCACATTTCTCTTGTCCTAGTGCCTAACGCATCTGCTGCAAATGCACACCTAAGTAATTGTAGAACTGATGAGTACAGGGCAACAGAAGAAGAGCCTGGGGCCAGATTGTGGAGTTTGTTGAATGATTTTGGTTGTTTTGTGTACATCGTGAATTCTCTCTGATACTGTTTTACTAGGGATGTGATAGCCTGATCTGATAACAGACTATGAGGTGGACTGGTTACAGCAAGAGGCTTAGAAAGTCCTGCAGATAAGGAGGATGAAAGATGGAGGGGATCAGTTGACCTTCTTCCATGTTGGTGTCACTTTGAGTTGTGTCATTCCTCCCACCCTCCCCCTCAGTACTAGGGAAACTTTTTGTTGCTTTTTAAAACAGGATCTCACTCTGTATGTAGGCCAGGCTGGCCTCATATCATCCTCTTGCCCCACCTTCCTAGTGCTGGGATTACAGTCATGTACCACCATGCCTGGCTTCTATGTTTTTTCAAAGCACTAGTACCCAAAACAATGAGTGGTTCTCAATCTTTTAGTTTTAGGATCTTATTATATTCTTAAATATTGTGGACTTCGGAGTTACTCACTTTCGAATATACCCTACTTGTCCAAAGTAACTGTCCGCCTTGTCTGTTTTCTCTCTTTCCCTTTCCTCCCTCTCTCCTCTGTCCCTTCTTCCCCTCTTCCTCCTCCCTCTCTCTTCCCTTCTCCGCCTTCAAATAAATTGTCTTCTTTTACTTAAAAAAAAAATTATGAACTTCAATGCGCTTGTGTTTACATAGCTTATATCTATTCTTATTTATTATATTAGAAATAAGATTATTTAAAAATATTTACTTCATTAAAAATAAACTATTTTAGAGCAACATAAATATCTTTATAAATGATAAGAAGTTTTCAAAACAAAAACTTAAGAATTGTCACATTATTTTACATTTTAAAAATCTCTTATATCTAGCATAAAAGACTGCTGGATTCTTTTTTGCAGGGGTGCCGGGGATCGAAGTCTTGCTAGGCTAGCACTCTACTGCTGAGTTAAGCCCCCATCCCCCCAGCTACATTTGTGAATGTCCTTCTGTGTCTGATCTGTTGTGATGTCTGCATCTTGTAGCCTCTGTAAAGCTCCACATCACAGTGCTGTGAGGATGAGGTTGAAAAAGGCAAATGTCCTAGTATGATTATGAAAATAGTTTTGATATCGTAGATGCTCACAGGATCTGGATGTCACTCACGTGGTCCCCAGGCAATACTTGGAAAAGTGCTGTCATGAGATTTATATGATGATGCAAAGAATTTGAATCAAGATAACGGTGTTCTATTCTCATTTATTGACTTTCAGATAACTGTGTTATTGATGCTGTCCTCAGAGAATTAGTCTTATTTGGAGACAGGGACGGTAGTTCTCAAAATGGAAGTGAAGACATTCTTTGGGGCGACTATGTCAGGTATCCTGTCTGACACACCAGGCAAAATTGTACAAGCAGAAGACAGATGTAGTATGTGAACTCATATCTCTGAATCTCAAAATACATATAATATTTTAAATAAATTGTATTACCAAAATTTTCCTTTAATACTTACTTGTTTACCTATTGTATTTTTCATCTTCAAGTATTAATGGACTAGGGATAGAAAATTCCAAGCAGTTTAAAAATACTGTGGAAAATCTTAAGATGGAAATGTAATTTTCGTATGCTGTTTGTATGGAAATTCTTTTCTTTTTTTTTCCTTTGGTTATACTGGGGAATGAACTCAGAGTCTTTGCATTGAGCTACACTAGTAATCTCCCCCCACTTCCCCCTCTTTTTTTTAAATTTTGGGATAGACTCTTACTAAGTTACTGAGTTGTCTTGGCTGAGTCTGAACTTGAGATCCTCCTGCTTCAGCCTCCCAGAAAGCTAGGATTACAGGTATATGCCACCATGCCCAGCCTGTGTATTTTTCTTTGAGAACTGGGAGAAATTTTTTTTTTTTTACTATGCCTGGACTGAGTAGATGGATGGGTGAGACTGTCCACTTTTAATGTTTTCTTCTCAATCTGTTAATATAAATGTACTGTATGCATTTTAAAATTACCTTTATGTTAATGCAAACATTCAATATTTAAAATTTGGAAAGTATTACGTGACAGAAAACTAAAATCACTCACGCAAATGTTTGGAGACAACTGTCAAAAGTTTTGTCCATTCTGTTTTAGTGTTGTTTTCTTTACTAAAGTTCTGTCTTTGTAATTTTTAGACAATGTGGTGTAATGAACATAATTTGGTCTTGTCATTACCCACTCTTGTTCACACACTTTGTGAATACTTTCCCATGATGATAACTATTCTTCAGTAGAATGACTTCAAGTTGATCTTTTGTGTATTGTTTGCATTATTAGGACGGTTTTCACAGACAGAGGAAAGCAAATGTAGGTACCTTTAAGAGGGTTATAGGTGGATGGAGGCAGGAAGGGTGTGATGGTTCCTGGACTAAGGTGCAGTCCTTATTGAGGTGGCCAGATCACTGCTAACCTCAGAGAGTGGCAGGTGGTCACAGGCAAAGACTGACCTATCTTTCCTTGGTATCCGCTTGAGATAGGAGCCTCTACTGAATTGCAAAGAATATTTGACCTAGTTGCTTACATAACAAATGTGAGATGCCTGTTTTTGCCTCAGTCTTTATCTGTAAAGGGAAGGGATTGAAAAAACTAGTCTCTGAGATTCCTCCCAGCTGAAAAGTGATTGGTTTATGATAAGCGTTGTTTCTTCAAAAAAGGTGAACTGAATTTTTTGATAATGAACTTCTGTGAGTTCTACCTTTATTTTGTATTAGATTTTTGTCAAATCAAGAGCCCCTTTATAAGAAATACTTTGGCTGAGGCCTGGGGATCTTTTCATACAAAGATTTTGGTCTGAATGGCTTTTAGCCTACTGATGGCATTTCCCCCAGCCTTTTCTCACAATAGGTAAGCTTCGTCCACCAGATGGTGCTCCTGGACAACAAATTTGTCCAAGGCTGTGGGTTTCCAAAAGAAGTAAAGCAGTTTAAACCAGGAGGATTCCTTCCCATTTTTTTTTTTTTATATCTTGTCAAGTTATCATTTATCCTGAAGTTAAAAAATTTGAAGGCAGAATACCGTCTAAATTTCACATGCAAAGCAGACGTGTAATCATACTAGATATGTTTTGGTGCAGAGTGTTATTGGCCTGTGACATTTTTTCTTTTTGGTTCTGTGAAGTAAACCTTCTAGTTTATCAGCCATCATCATCTACTGGCATGTGTGTCTCCTGTGTAATGAATGAAGTCTTCATCTGCATAGCTCTAAGTTATACGGGATTTGGGGTGATGGTAATACTTGCATTCAGAATGTTCCATGAGTTCTAGAAGCTGAGTACTCAGAGCAGTGCTGCTAGGGTAGCAGGGCCAAGATGGTTACAGGGATTGTCAAGGAGAGAACAGTTAAGCCCCAGTCACAGGGTGACATCAGAGTGTGGCTGTGCCACTGGCCCTGTTGCAACACGAGAGGGTTACGTGGTGTCACTGTGGGAAGCATCAGTATGTCTCTCGAAGAACTTCCTGAGGAATATATGCCCCAGAGCATATTGAGCTGCCAGTTGAGGTAAGGAGTCACTGACCTTGGAGTATCTAGGCAGAGATTGATCTTATGCTAAAATGATATAAAAGAAAATTGAGCTGGATAGGATGTGAGTAGAATTGGTTATTTCTATTTTAACTCTTCTTTTTTGTCTGATGACTGTTAGATTTCACAAATGAAATATATTTAAATGGTTAATAAAGTGCTAACTTAGTAAACCAGCACATTTGTGTGGATTACCCGCTCTGAGTGGTCAGTGGCAATGTGAGAAGCGTAGAAATAGCGGGTGTTGCAGTGCAAGGTGCTTGCTGATTCATTGGTGAGTGATTAATAGGTTCCCTGAGGGATAGGTAGCTCACACAGCACAGATGAGGTACCTGTGGGCAATACAAACACTATAGGTAATAAGAGGGGTGAGTTCCCTGAGTGTCTGTGCTCACTGACTGGGCAGTGTGCACAGTATGCCTGGATGGGAGATTTCTGTGGGAAAGTATTAGGGAAACAGCAGGGAGAGTTACTGAAGGGAAAAGAATGTGAAATTTAGAGGTGAAAAGCTGGAGTTTAGTGCTGCATTTGGCGGGTGGTTATAAAATCATTGATGTTTTCAGATGGTGTTGTCAACACAGTTATAGATGAGGAGCCTCAGACTGAAATGTGAGAACTTGTCTTAGAGGACCCTACTTAGTGGCAGAGCTGAGAGACCCTCTTTGCCTGTTCTCACTCTGTTCCTTTAGACAGCTACCAGGAAAGATGGTCGGGGGTCTGACTCTGTTGTATACTCTGGAGCTCTGCCTCTCTCAGACTAGTGTCTCAAGGTCTCTGCTGGTCAGAAGGGAACTTGCCCTGAGTCTGGCCTTGCCTGCAGGTTTACGAAAGGACTTTGACAAGGTGTATGTATTCAAAGTCCTGCTCCTGGTTAGGTTTCCTTTCACATTTTCAAAAAGGAAGATGATCTAATTTCATCTTTATTATGCGTCTTTTTAAAAAAATTTTTTAATTTTTACCAAGAACATGTATTGGTACATTATATACATAATGATCATAATCAACATGGTTATTTTGTACCTGTACATGATGTATCTTGGCTTTACCCCCCGCTTCGCCTCCCTCCCTTCCATTCACCCACCCCTCTCTATTTGCAACAAGTTTATTTGCACTTTTCCATTTTTCCCCTTTCATCTTACTTTTCTTTTAACCCTCTTCTTTATCCCCCTTTTCCTTATCTAGTTCTCCTCTCTTTTTTTTCCTTTTTTTCTTTTTTCTTCCTTTTTTTTCTTTCTTTTTTTTTCTCCTCCCTTTTGAATACTATCTCTCTTTTTTTTAACACAATATCTATTATACCCCTTTGTCCTTATTTACACTTATGGTTTCTCATATCAGAGAAACAATTCGATGTGTACTGATAAGTGTCTGATTTATTTCACTTAATAGTATGTTCTCAAGGAACATCCATTTACATACAAATGATTCTAGTTTATCCTTTTTTATGGCAGTGTAGTAGTCCATTGTGTAGAAAAACCACATCTTCTTTAGCCATTCATCAATTGTTGGGCATTTAGGTTGTTTCCAAGACTTAGCTATTACGAATTGTGCTGTTATGAACATGGTTGTGCATATATTACTATGATATGATGATTTTAATTCTTCTAGGAAGATACCAAGCAGAGGAATAGCCGGGTCAAATGGAATCTCTAGTTGTAGTTTTCTGAGGAATCTCCACACTGATTTCCACAGTGGTTGGACCAGTCTACATTCCCACCAAGAGTGGAGGAGGGTTCTTTTTTCCTCCGCAGCTCTGCCAGCACTTGTTATTGATTGATTTCTTGATAATAGCTAGTCTTTCTGGAGTGAGATGGTATCTTAGTGTTGTTTTGATCTACATCTCTCAAATGACCAATGATGTTGAACATTTTCTCATATATTTACTTGCTATTTTTATTTCTTCATCTGAGAAATGTTTATTCATTTCAGATGCCCATTTTTGGATAGGGTCTTTAAATTTGGGAGGTTTGATTTTTTTGAGTTCTTTATATATTCTGGGTGTTAGACCTTTGTGTGAGGGACAGCTGGCAAAAATTTTCTCCCTTAAAATTGCTTTTAAATTAATACTTAAAATTGTACATATTTATGAGATGCCATGTGTTTTTGTTTATTATGATGTTTTGAGATATGAAAGGAAGTTTTTTGAGGAGAAATTTGTGAATAGAGTAGACAGATTCAAATAACTTGTCCCAAAAGGAACTATTGATCTACAAATTATACTGCTCGAATCTGTTTTAGAAATGATCAGAAATTAAGCCACTGTTTCCATACCAAAATTATTTTTCAGTGTTTTAAAAAAATCTTTAGCAAAAGTATAAAACGGCTTATGTCACAAAAGTAAAAATAGACATACAATTGTTATAGCCATGAAGTAATATGTATAATAAAACAAACATTACAAAATGTTTATATACAATCATCAGTGAATAAAACAGGATAACTCAGTACAGGTATATCTCTGAGATCTTGTAATGCACATGCTGATCTCCAGAATTGTATCCAGCCTCCCTATCCTCCTCCCCAAGGGTGAAAGAAGCAGGTCTGGATAGAATGGAGGAGGTCAGGAGCTGCTTCTGTATACCGGCTTCCTGGCTGGGCTTTATCAAAATATGTTACCCCCTCATAGTGGGCTTTCGGGGGTCACTGTAGCAGAGGCAAAGAATCACAAAGCCCAAGAGTTGTTTTCAACCTAATTTAAAATTTGATTTTAGAGAAGCATATCACTAAAATGATTTTTTTCTAGTTTGCAGGATTATAATTTTGACTTTCAAAAAAATTATCCTCTATATATTCTAGTAGGAGAGAATACAGTTTAAAATTCAGGAAAATAGTTGTTAGTTTTCCTTCCCATCGAAGGAATAATGTTGAGCCTGTGTGTATGATCCAACATTCTGTACTGTGAATAAAAATGCAGCTGTTGGAAATATCCTAGGTTGTTTTTCTTTGGGAAGAATCAAACGGAAATTCAACAGTTCTAGTCCTTTGCCGTGTGTCGTGAGAGTGCATTAAATCTAAGATTGCTTTAAGTCAGAAATAGCAGTAGAAAAAAGAAGCAAGATGAAGAAAAAGAGATGGCAGAAACAGAAGCAAAAGTACTTAACAGTCCTGTAGCGAATTGGAAGGAACAGGTATGTTCTTTATCTAAATTGAGGTTTTCCCAGAATTAGTGGTTAAGAAAAAGCGCAAGTACAGCCTGTACTTGGGCACCATTCAAAAGTGAAGTGGTTTCTACTTTTCCTTTTATGAGATCGTATTACTGTCAAAACTCTGATATGTTACTTTCCTTCTTTAACCAACTAGTGAGTGGGGAAAGTGTGGACCTGAGGATATATTTACTCAGGAGGAAACAGATTACTTACACATTATTTTGCTGCCAGTATGAGATCTCAGAATCAATAGTTGACACAAATCGGGCATTTGTTTTCTTTTGTGTAAAAACTTAAGTAGTCCAGGGCTAGTGTGGTAGTTGCACAGTGTCATTATAGACCTGCACCCCTGTCAGTTTCTTTGGCTATCTTATGATGAGATCATTACCGTCATTCACACTCTCCTGTAAAGTGCCTGATCAATAATCATCATGTCTGAATGTCTGGTAGAAGGAAGAGTGAGGGAAAGCAAAGGGCACAAAGGCCTGTGCCTGTTGAAGCAGCCCTTTCAAAGCTCTCTCCTGGAAGTGTCCTACCCAGTGATGACTGTGTATATTTCTCTGGCAAGAGCTCTACCATGACTATGCTTAGCTGCAAGGGAATCTGGAATTGTAGGTTTTTTTTCTGGTTATATTGCTTTTTTGATTCAGTGGGGTGTGTTAATAATAAAGGAGAAAATGGATACTGAGTACTTAGGCAGACTATACCGGAAGAATTTATTACAAGACATAATTATTTTGAAATGCAGTGTAATACAAATTAAAAAGTTAAAGAAGTTAAAAGTCTAGAAATACATTGTGAATACATTGGAAAGATTATTATATATTTAATTTTTGTATATAAAAATAATTTGTCAGGGCTTGAGCTCATGGGGTTTTACCATTTTATTAAATGTTGAGATAATTGATCCTCTTCAGTGGTTAGCGGGGCTTCCTATGATTTGGGTGCTCTTTTGACTTTCTGTAAGGACCATGTGTAGATGTGTACAGTAAACCCAATGGATTCTATTTATTACTTCTGTGATTTTTTTTTTTTTTTTTACTGGAATGTACTTGAGTGGATCCATTAATCCTGCATTTGGCCAGTATTTCTAAATCTTTTCTTTCTTTTTTTTTTCTTTTTTTTTCCTTTTTAGGTGCTCAGGACTAAACCCAGGGTCTTATGCAGTCTAGACAAGTTCTGTACTACTGAGCCAACCCCTCGGGGTTTCTTAAAACTTAATTTTCTTTTTTTTGATACAGGATCTTGCTATAAATTGCCTAGGCTGCCTTTGAATCCTGCTGCCTCAGATCCTGAGTAGCTGGGATTACAGGCAGGCACTACTCTAAATAATCTCCTCCTCCTCCCTAATCCCTTCTCCCATCCTTGCACCCTTCCTCCCTTCCTCCTCCTCCTTCTCCTGTTTTTGTGGCCTGGGTATTAAACCCAGGGGCTTTGTATTCAAATGCATTCCCAGCCCTTTAAAAATTTTCTTTACCTTCTTTTTTTTTTTTTTTTTTTTTAATTTTGTGATAGGGTCCACTAAATCACTACGTTGCCTAGGCTGGGTGCAAATGTGGGAGGCTCTAGACTCAGCTTCCTAGAGTGCTGGGATTACAGATGTGCACTACTATGCCTGGCTTCTAAATCTTCTTCATAAGTAGTTCTTTAAAAAAATAGAAAATGAAAACCAAAATCATCATAGTATTGATTTTCCTTTCTAGGTATTGGGAGATAGGTAGAGGGAAGATTTTGCTTCCTCCATTTTGTAAAACTTACATAGTTCAGAATTGACTTTCTGACTTGTTCAGTCATGTGGTTTCAGAAACAGTGGAATGAGTTTGAAATAGTCCTCATCCTCACCCTTGAAGTCTGGCTTTGTGAATATAAGCCGGGAATCCTAGACCAGTTAACCTGTCTTTGTTACAGTTCTCTTACATATAACCTGGAGTTGATAATAGTTGGTATTAGTGTCTTTCTCCTAGGATAAAATGAGATGACATAAATAAAATACCTTGTACAGGGCCTACTCCATTATATGTAATGAATAAATATTGGCTACTGCTATTGGCAATATTGAAGCAAGACAAGACAAATCTGAGGCTATCTAATGAGATACTCAGTAACTTATTCTGACCGAAAGAATGGTAAAGACTCATCTTCTGCAATTGTTATTGTAAGTAGAAGCCCAATCTGCAGCCCAGCAATTTAGTTTTTAGCCATCTGTCAAAACCTGTCAGAGCCACAAAAGATATTTGTTTAGGAGTTACTGCTTAAGAAAATGCCCCTGCTGTTTTCAAGAAATATACACTATTTTCTTGTCAGTACGATCTTGCCATAAGAAGTGCCAGGATAGAAGTGCTGTCCTGGGATACGACCCAGGAGAGTCTCTTTTCTCATGATTGTTTTCTTTATCATCATTTTGAAATGTAATCTCTGATTATAGATGTGCAGTATGTTTAAATTTTAAAGCACATGGCTCATTGAACCCTCCCCGCCCACCAGGCAGTCGATAGCTGGAGTTTAACAATACTGCTCCCTGACTGATCTTTCTGTGGTCCTTTCTTGCTAATGCTGCAGTGGCCCAAATATGTGGTTTATTTCTTGCTTTGCAAAAGATATATGTGATATATCTTGGTTACCCCTCTTGTACAATCTCAGGCTTGTTCCCAGACACATTTATGGAGACCTGACATAGCTATTTAGTGTTGGCAAATACATGATTAGTTTTAAAGTAGTTTTCTCAGTCCCAAGGTCACAATCACTGACGTTGTATTCACAGCTTGTTTCCAACCTCTCTCCTTTTATCCCTTTTAAATTATTGTGATAAATATGAACTCTTTAATACCTGCTACTTTTTGGCAAATGTGGCCACAGATACATTTTGTTTGATTCACACAGTTGTAAGAATTAGTTAATGTCACCTAACATTTGAATTTTGGGCTTCTCCTAAAATATTGGAAGATCGGGAAGTGTTCCAGTAACAGTAGTAGTTAGGAACTGAGTAAGGGCTGCCCCTGTAGACAGGACAGTTCCCAATACATTCTCCACCACCTGTCTGACACACACCCACTTGCTTCCCTTATTGTTGCTGCTCACCTTTTTTGCCACCTGAGTCTGTAGCTCCTGTGTTACCACTCAGCTCTTCACTTCTGCTGTGCTCTTTGCAACATGATGTTGATAACCATCACTGAAGAGTAGTGGGCTATGAATACGAGGAAATACCACTCAGAGAACCTAAAAACTCCCCTCAGCTTTTTATTTTTTCAAATTTTAATATTTATTAGTATGTTTGCAGTACATAATTATTACATTCATTGTTGGGAGTTGGTACATGCACATAACATATATTACTCTTTTTATGCTCCTCCCCAGCTTTTTAAAATAAAATTTTAGTTAGAAGACAAAATTTTTTTATATGAACTTGGCAATCCTATCTTTAGCACTGTTCTATATGGAAGACAAGTGTGGGTTATGGACTACTGGGAGGCATTGGGATGCAGCTCTGCTGGGTAGGGAGGTTCCTTTGAAAGTAGTTCCAGGGAGAGGCTGGACCTTTACTGCAGTCCTTGCAAGGTGGCCATAGTCTGTTGTGTCCTAGCTGGCCATGAACCTGGTAGCCCCACTGTCATGAAGAACCCCTGGGGGAACATCAGATTCTGTAACTACTGAGTGGTGCAATCGGCATTTGATTGTAGAATTTTGAACTCCAATACAGGGTATTCTATACTGGGCCATTCTTTGAGATTCAAATTCTTCATTCCATTTTACTGTTTGTTGAGCTAGGGCAGAAAGAGTATGTCTGTTATCATTTTCATAAATTTACTAATTGTCAAGCTTTTATTTTAACCTTGTCTGTAGGCTGATAGATGGGCCATCATTTCTGTGTCTTGTTTTTAAAGTTCATGCTCTGTTTATTAGTATATTTAATAGCTTCATGAAGTTTGATCATGTCTTCTCTCTTTTCTTCCTAACTTTAATCTTAGTCTATCTTCATTTAGAAATGCCTTTTTATGTTTTAATTGACCTTAATTTACACTACCTTTGTATTTTTAGGTGACACAATCAAATTACGTACATGTATTATGACACTTTGCCACCTCTTCATACTCCCTGGGTTCTGAAGTGCTACCTCAAATGTGGTCCAGAATTATTTTTATCTTACTACTGAGTTACATTTAGGCTAACGCATTTAGGGAACTATTTACTATAGTGTTTCCTCTAACGCGTTGTCCTGTACAGTACTGCTTAATAGGATGTACATGTGTTATACATGTTACATGTGTTAGACATATTATAAATAAGAGTCCATTGTAAAATAATATTTGAGAAGTGTGGTGTTAAGCATACTTAAATAGGCTCCCTGAACCTTTAGGACCTGACCAGTAGGACATCTTAGAACCTTTTGGGTGCCTTTCAGCACTGTGACTAAGAGGAGAAGAAAAGGAGGCTGAAGGTTTTTTTGGCGGCGGGGGGGTGGGTTGCTGGGTATTGAACTCAGGGCCTTGTGCTTGCTAGGCAGGCGCTCTACCACTTGAGCTAAATCCTCAACCCCTGAAGGTTTTTGACTGTGATATCTGGTAGGACTGATGTTATGTTGGAAATATTTGGGAAAAATTGGGCTAATAAGATGTTTGCACCATTCTTGTGTGTTAGGTAGAAAAGGCTCATTGTGTGGCAAGTTTTCTAACATGGCATGCCACTTCAGTGGCATCCTTTGGTCTTCTGTTGACTGAATGCTGCCAGTGTGGAGGGAGTCAAGGGTGGCCTGGGCCTCCCCACTCTAATTGTGACATTGAAGATTTAGGAGTGCCTTTGGGCTGACACCTGATGCCTGATAGGAGGAAGGTACAGTGATTCAAAGGAAAGATCCCTAATCAACATCTTAGTTACATATATGTGCACAAATCATGGTACAGCAGTGACTTCAGAAAACAGATGCAGAGTACATAAACAAATGGCGCAGGATAGGCCTGGGTGATTAGGGTGAAGGGATCTGGGGACCAGGGAGACACTATCAGCTCACTGGAGGTCAGGGAAGCTGTAAATCCATGCCCTGCTGAACATTGTGTGGAAGAGCTTTGTTTGAGGGCAGAATGGGGAAGAGACATTTGTGTGTGGGCTTGGGCTGCTGTGAAGATGCTTTGTAGACTTGATGACTTTAGTTTTGAGTGGTTTGGCAAGTTATCAGTATTCACTGTGGGGCTTGTTTGTCGCTAGGTAATTTCTGGAGATTGCTTGTACACTAAATTAATCCTGTTAGTTACAGTGCCAGTACTCAAGTGAGACATTTTGGACTATGTGTGTAGGATGGCTGTATCTCTGGCTGCAAAGAGTGTCCTAGTTTTTATTTTTTTGGAATGCTGGGATCAAACTCAGGGCCAAGTGCTCTACTACTTGAGCTATATCCCCAACCCTGTGTGTCACAGCTTTATGAGTATGCTACCCCTAAACTTTAGCTTCTTGTTTATCTGTTGACAGCTGATGCTGAGAGAAGAGGATAAGCAATATTTTGAAAGGATCAGGACTGTAAGTGTAGACTTTAAAAACAAAGATGTAAGAGTCAGACAGAGGTTAATTATTATCATCAACTATGTATCTGGAGTGTTAATTTCCTCACTTGTTCATTTGGATATAATACTGTTTTATAGGATTGTTTTCAATATGCATGGTGTATATATATATTGTGGAATAAAATGATGTCATATGGTGCAACACCGCGCAAACGATAGCTAGGTGTGTTCTTCTGCGTGTGTGAGGGAGACCTGGTATTCTTCCAGAGAGCCTCTGTGGAGCTGGCCCTTGGGGACAGTTAGCCAAATCAGTTAATTTTAGAGAACAAGAACCGGAGAAGTAAGCTTGAAGCAGTAAGTGGTTTTTATTTTTTATTTATTTTATTTGTGGAGACAGGGTCTAGCTCTGTAGTCCAGGCTGGGCTCGAACTCACTGCCATCTTCTTGCCTCAGTGTTCCGAGTGCTGGGATTACAGATGTGCAACCCCACACCCAGCTTTGAAGCAGTAAGATTTATCTTGCTCTGTTAATATTATTCTTAATATTTGCATAATTTAAAAATTGGAGTTGTACGACTTTTATTTTAGCATTAATGTTCAGCGTTCTGGCAACCTTCCCTTGCTCAGAAGAAGCTGCTATAGAAGGGTTACTTGCTGTTTGATGGGGAGAACTCCAGCCCCAAACTTCAAAGGGCTTTAGTATCACATCACAAATGTTTGACAGTTGTTTTGGGGGAGCTTTCCAGTTAGATTTTCTAGAGCATAGTTAAGAATTTAAACATATCCTACTATGTTTAAGAATTTTTAAGTTTTAAGAATTTTTAAGTTTTATTTTTCAGGGACTTTTTTTTTAAATTTTTTTGGGTGCTGAGGGTAGAACTCAGGGCCTTGTGCTTGCTAGGCAAGTGCTCTACGACTTGATCTAAATGCCCAACCCCAAGTTTTATTTTTCCAATTACCTGGGAAACTCTTGGATGATGCTGGAACCTTTGTGGACTTAATGAAGAATGACTTGAAACTCAGCACAGTGCCTTGAGTTTTGTTTTATATTTTCTTCCCCTTTGACCCACAGTGTAGGATGTCTAGGGACTTAGCCTTGATTATTTTTGAAAGATAATTTCTATCAGAAAGAAAATTTAGGTGTTTTCATGTATAGGAATTTCAGTGGAATGCTTTGTGTGTAAATTTACAAGCTTGCTCAGTTTAAAAATGGCTTCTATAATACTTATTTATTACTCCAGATTCATTGCTTCTGTAATGACTTTTAAATAGGGTTCTATTATTAGAGTGATTGGACTGAAGTGTGATTGGACAGAGTTAAGAGACTTCATCATTATAAATAGAATGAGATAAGATATTTTACAAAATTCAGTTGAACTTTTGTGAGGTCTCTTAAATTGGAACCTTGGATCTTCTCTTAAAGGATACGCATTCTGCTTACTCAGACCAATTTCCAAATAACAGATTTCCCAGTAAGGGGCTAAAATAGTAGATAGTGTGGCTACTTAGGGGGAGTTTAGGGATTAAATTATATCTTCTGCTTCATTTACTGTTCTGTCAATACTTTTCTTAACCCAGTTGAAGAAGTAAGTATACTACACTGATGAGAGAATCATTTAAAGACCAAAATGAAATAGAACAGTCTGAAAATCCTTTAGTGTATACAGAAGTGGTCATGCGTGAGGCCCCTGCCATAGTTAATGGAGAGGGTCTTTTCAGAACACATGACAGAATTTAATACCTCTCTGGAATAGCTCTATGAAGATGTTGAAATGAATTTTAAGGCATTGTAGTTTCTCTGTGATTGTATAGGAATTTGCCTAGTTTTGGAAATTAAGATTTGTTTTTTTGAGACAGGTTCTTGATATTGCAGTTCATGCTGGCCTTGAACTCACTATATAGCCCAGGCTGGCCTCGAACTCACAGCAGTCCTCCTGACTCAGCCTCCCAAGTGCTCGGATTACAGGCATGCACCACCATGCCCAGCTTCAGATATTTAGATTTTGACTATGAGACGAGTATATGGGGAAAATACATAATTTCTGAAAATTTCCTAAGCAATTATGTATTAGTAGTTGACGGGTACACTCTAACAAAACCAATCTTTTCCTATTACTTTAACTTAGAACAGAAATTTTAACTTTCTCCTGTTACCAGCCATGATGTGTTACACAAAATTACATTACTCCAGCAATTTTACCACAGTTTGAATATGTATTTTTAGCAGAAATTATGTGTTTACATTTTCCCCTCAATATACTGCATGAGGTTAATGTTTAGTCAGTTGAAGGATCACTATAAGTACTATGATCTGTGGTTTAGAATAGTGCTAAGAGTTTTTCCAGTGAAAATTAAGTAGAATTTTCAGGAAACAATGTATTACGCATTTCAATTTAAATGGATGCAGAGGAGAGTGAGCTGTCAGAAGACAGCTTCTGCTATTGGTTTCTTAAGATAATGTTTGATGTTGACAATCATCTCCAAACTAATGTGCAAAAGAGAAATGAACAACTAACCCCAAAGCCCCAAGGAAAAAGATGTGCCAAAGTAGGAATCAGACACCAAATCATTGGCTTTGAATGAATAATGTTTTTTAGTAGGAGGTATGAAGTGGGACCTAACTTTTGGGTATCTCCATTTGAAACCAGGAAGTTATTTGGTATAATTTTATGCCAGTAATTACATAGAACCACATTATGCTGGTAGTAATTTTTGTATTAATACTAATGGATGTCTACATGGCTCTTGAATGATTGCTTTATTTTTCATTTTTTCAGTGGATTAAAATATACATTGTAATAATTGACAGGTGGTGATCAGTACATGCTATCTTTATTTATTAACATTTGATTTCTCTCCTTTTCTCTCCCTTTTCTGGTTCCAGGGTGTGGATGAATGGAACATAGCCCGCCTAAATACAGTCTTGGATGTGGTTGAAGAAGAGTGCGGTATTTCTATTGAGGGTGTGAATACCCCTTATCTCTATTTTGGCATGTGGAAGACCACATTTGCATGGCACACCGAGGATATGGACCTCTACAGCATTAATTATCTGCATTTTGGAGAGCCCAAGTCTTGGCAAGTCTCTTTTTAAATACTAAATTGCTTTTGAGTTTTGAAATATAAGCATTGTACACATATTGGAGAGAATTCTTTCTTTGCTTTTTGGTATATTCAAATTTTTGTGAGTTGTGAGTAGGTTTTTGGTTGTGATACTTACCAGGGTTTTACCAAGAAACTACAAGCCCAGTGTTATCTTGTGTATGTATAAAGTTGCCTACAAACTGTGCAGTATTTGGGAGTGAAAGTCGATTTCTAGATATACAGATTAAAATAATCTTAATAATCTTTTGGTCCAGCCTCTTTTAAATAAATGACAAGTTCCATGTAGTGTGTGGGATGAGACATCTCTAGAGGGAGAGGAGGGGTGAAATAGGAGGCCTATTAGGACTCTTTAGATGACTAAGGTGGGAGATGCATATTAACATGTTAATGTTGATAGGTGTTTTTAACTTACTATTTCCTGTTTGTGAGCCTCTCCCCTCATCTTTCTGAGCAATGATTTTAAGATGTGTCTTTCCATAAGTTGCATTTATTCCATAGGTGCTGCATTTGTTACCCATTTGTAATTGTTAGGTACCACTCCTGCTGATATCCTTTGTGGTCACTCAATTTTTTTTTTCCTTTGGCTTTATGTACACTTATGGTTTCTTATATCAGAGAAACAATTTGATGTGTACTCATGAGTGA